>JAWWEQ010000031.1:2674952-2694103 GCA_035583055.1 Torymus tubicola
TTTAAAAGATGTAAAAATAGTGAAAAAACCCTCTTTTTGACATGACTAGCGGAGTCAAGTTTACTTATTACTGACTTGCACGTGTTTATTCCAAAGAATTTTGTTTTTATGCTGCTTCTTTAATAGAGCATGATTATATTTTACACCATATCTTTAAAATATAATCATAAAAACTATTCATTGCATTAATAATATCAAACTATTGTACCCGTATAACACATGGCAAAAACTTGTTTGTCGACAAATTTATTCTCTATACTACTTATAAATGTATAATTTTTTTACACAGTGTCTAAAGTATCAATTTTAATAATTAAAAGTGTAAAAAGCATAAAATTATGTATAAGTAGAATAGTTAAGGTCATGAAGTTACAAGAATAAAGAATAAATCACTATAATAGGTTTGCTAGCTCTCCACGCCGATGCAGTATAATAGTATACAGCGCTCATCTCTTACAATACGATGTAAAATCAACCTTTTATTTATTTTTACTCTCACAATGCTCAAAATTTCTATTGTCTACAGGTTTTCGTTAATAATCTCATGTATATGAGGAAATCTCACAACATCTTGATTTTTTGTTTGAAAGTTCTTTAAAATGTACAGAGTGGACAGAAGCTTAAAATATTTTTTTTGTAATAAAAATAAAAAATAACAAAAAAATTATATATACCTAACATTCCAGAAACAGCTGCATATACAAAATTAAGAAAAAGATGAAAAATATAAATATCGCTAAAAAACATATTTTTTATCTCTTCATTCTAAAACATTTTAAGCTTGGGTGCTTTTGTATGCTTTGTAAAGAACTTGAGCTAGAGCTTTTTGAATCCTAAATTTTGGAGTTTCCAAAAAGTTAAAAGTTCACGAGATTTACTCACGTAACTACATTTAAAATATATCTCATAGTTCTTTGGAAATTCTAGCATATATTCTGCTTTTTCAACATTTTTTTTACGAGTGTGTAATATAAAAACAAATTATTTCGTATTAAAAACAATTTATGACCAATAAATTCATCATTGAAGAGAATGTAACTGCAAATAGTCAATTTATTTTTATCTTCCATTTATCGAGTTCACACACTTAGTCTTTTTATCCACCCTCACCCTTACACTCAAAAGAGCTATTGCTCGCTCTTAATTCGAACAAATCAATTACCAATACGGAGCACCAACGTAATACCAAGATCTCCATTGCCGATAAAATAAGCGGTCTATACATAAAGACGTCTAAGCTCCATAAATAACGAAGTTGCTCGACGTCACGGCGTTCTAAGTGAAAAAGCGTCGACTTTTGAAGAAAATATCGCGGACAAGGGAGTACACATGACGAGAGAGCACGAAACTCGCACACGATTAAGAAGAGCTATATACGCGGACGAAGCGCGAGCGCGCGTTGTTGCGGTTAGTTAGCGTTATTAGACGCCGCGAGGTATAATGGGCGCCCCACTGTTCGGCAGAAAGAAAACGGAGAAGAAAGAGCCGGACTGAATCGATGCCGATCCATGCAGCGATACGGAGTTGAGATTAAGTTCGATATGATGCAGAGATAAGATCGAGGGTGCGCGCGCACTCGTAGAAGCCTTTTCCTCGATGCGGTAAGCACTTGTATGTATATATATATATCGCTACGCGTCGCGATACGCTACTTCTGTCCTTTCTAATTTCAGGCGATTCGCTTGTGAGATTCGCGCGCTCGACAATGTACCCGCACAGCTGATAGTTTTGTTTCACTATTCGTTGAGAGCGTGGTATAGTATTCATGTTCATCTTTATATTGAATTGTCTCATTTTTAGAATTATATATTATGGAAAATCACTTGTTAGGAAAATATCCAGAAATTTTTGCTCAATGATAAATTTTTTCTGGTTAATTGATTATAATCAAAATTAAATAGCAGGCATGATATGAATACACTTGTGTATAGTATTCTCACAATGCCAATCTCGTAACCTTGTCTTTTTTATATTTACAAAATACATTTTTGTATTTGATTACTATTGTCAATTGTGTCTGACACAGTTGAAATCCAGAAATAATACACCTATTATCTTCCTCCTCAAAATAAATCGAATATGTATATGTTACATAAAAAGCCAGACGTTGAAAATCGCTCGGATTGCTTATGCGTGACGCAAAAGTTCGCTAAAGCGCAGAAAGTCATAAATTTCGAAAACTCATTCGGAAGGGAATATAAATACATTCTCGTCGCTAGTGGAAAAAAAGGACGACGACGGCGACGACCATTTCAAAAATGTGAAGAGCATCGACTAATCTACGGCGTGGCTCGGCGTATATCAAAACCATTGTCAGACGAGAAGAAGAGAGAGAGCGAGAGAGAGAGAAAACGAACGCGCGGGAGCGGAAACTTCGCGGAGCAGTAAACCTTATATTCCGGGAGCAAGTGGCGGGGAGAGCATAAATCAAGTTTTTCATAAAGGAATCGTCGATTTCGGCGCATTAAGCGAAACTACACGCGCGGACTCTCGCGGCGAGCGAGTGAGAGAGGCAGAGAGAGAGAGAGAGGAAGAAGGAGAAAGAGAGAGAGCGAGCTCCGTGGATTGTAATGCGGATGCGCACGTCCATCCGTCATTCTTCGGTGGCAGGGTCGACGGGGCAAGGGGGGAAGGGTGGCAGAAGAGAAGCAAAAAGGGGGCGGGCCTCCGGAGGTTTTATGAGATATGAAAATGAGGACGGCCGGTAATAAAAGTGATGTAGGGGGCTCCTCCGAGTCGTTCCTGAAGGCGCCACGAGTCACTCGTCAGGTTTATGCGGAGACGTCCATCATTCGCTTTGACGGGCTTCATTGCCTCCTAGCGGCAGCGGCGCGCTCGAGAACGAAACCCAGCAAGAGAGAGAGAGAGAGAGAGAGAGAGAGAGAGAGAGAGAGAGAGAAAACGAACCCCGATTCGCCCTCACGCGCGCTCGCGCGCTTCGGCATTCATCTTTCTCACCCCTCTGCGTTCGCGCATATACTTTTTCGTCGCTTCCAATGTTCTCTTCTCGGCTTTTCTTTTGAATTTAAATGGCGTGAAAGTTCATACTTAAAGTATTATACCTTCGGGCTCCCTTTTAATGTTTTCGTTTTCACATTCCGTTACTCCGAATTGTTTATAACACCTTGTTTATCGTTTATTGTAAATTTCGTAAACTTACGAAGCTCTGGGATGCTCTGCCCATCGTGAATCCTGCGTTGTAAATTTTACGCAATGACAAATAGTTATGGTCGTCGTGAATGCGCCCCAGGCGAGAATCGCTTGAATTCAGCTGATTGAGATATTGACTGTTTCTATATTTTTTCGTTTAATTTTTAATTTATTTACTCCATTACACAAATACTCATTACCGCTTCCTCATATAATTTTTTCTGTATCTTTCCAATGGTAATGTATTTCAGATGGTATGAAAATTATGTAGTAAAAAGCTCATTTTACGCGTTATGTAGCTGTAATTGGTAACAGTTTTTTTTATATCTTTATACAAATTAAATGAGTCGAATAATATTATAAAGCTAATATATTATGAAGTGTACAAATAACATAATTATATGGGAGTTAACATTTTTTTTAAATATCAAGTTTAATCATTTTAAATAAACAAATAAATAAGCTTATTCTACACATAATCTACATTTCTTTTAGGAATAATAATAATTATTATTTAAAATTCACTGTTTATGTAAAAAAATATGTCATGAAACTTTGTTTTTACTTTTATAAATTTGAAATCCTTTTATTAGCTGCAGAAACCCACAATACTTGTTATATTACACGTGAAGGAATGTTGAAGAGAGATCATATAATACGCCTATATAAAGCGTATTTTAGTAAACTTAAGGTGTGCAAATGCCATGAATGTGTGCATTAGATGAAACATTTTCAAACCTTTACTTTTCCATCAGCGTACGGATATAATACATAATAATCACGTTTGCCTTGAACGTATATGCAGCCGAGTATTCGTAGCTGTAAAGGGAAAAAACATACTATACGAATCGTCGCAACATGAAGTTGTAAATTAGATGAAATTACGAACTTGAAGTTTGTATCCTTGCACGTTTACGATCCCTTAGCAAATGAGTAGCGGATATAATGACGTGCAAGCAATGACACGACTATATGCCTAGACAACTCTTTCGAAATTAATTCACACGTTTAAAGATAAAACAGTACCGGCCGAGAAATCAAAAAGATAATGAACGTTGTGTTCGAATTTCGGGTGTGCGACACGGTGGTCAATAAAATTTTTAATGCATTTGTAACGGTAGCGCCTTAACGAGCGCCCTCGTTACAGAACTTCATTTTTTTTAACCTGTTGACGTATATGCGTGCGGCACTCAGCAATTAAGATTTTATTTGATGCACAACTAAAGCTTAATAAGATTTTCGCACTGAGAAATGATAAATTAGCATTTTTATTATCAATATCAAGGATACTTTCATGCATATAATATAGAAAATATAATTAAATCAACAGGTGTAATATCCGCTTTCTTATACAAAATTTTGCTAGTAATGGTATCTTTAAAAGGCAGAACGGATACATTATTTGAAAGAATTTTGAACATTTAGTCGGATAACAGGAAAAACGCAACTGCCTTTTAAGTAACCGGTGTTTTATGCGTTCCATTGACTGACTACATTGTATAGGTAAGTATCAGGGACTTTATTTTTTCTTATAAATTTGGACTTATCCTGATACATGCCAATATATTACATCCCATTCATCGTTTCGTCGTCGTTGTCGTGGCACAGACTACGAGGAACTTGATCTTCTTTTCCTGCGTCTTGTACAACGTGGGTGTACCAATTGGCTCTGTCGCGCATGTACCATATCAAGCTCGTCTCGCGGTGTATTGGAATGACCTCGATAACGATTCGCCAGGATGGCACGACAGCGAACCAGTATGTGTGTGTGAAAGAGAGAGAAAAGAAGGTAGTGATCGGTTCTCGTAATTCTCGCTTTAAACATTGTCCCTCACTTACGGATTTACAATTATCGTTCACATACATATAGGCGTGCGTGTCCTCGCACACTGCCCTTCTAGCTCTTGCGCGCAGTATATTTGCGATTCCCTCTCTTCTTTCGTCCTCCTCGTGTCTTCTCCTTCTAGCGTGGGTCGCGCCATGAATTATTCATCGCCCTCTCTTCGCGCGCTCTCTCTCTCTCTCTCTCCCGCGAAGGCACGCGCCTTTTCTTTTTCTTCGCGTTTCTCGCGTTGCTCGCCTCTGTTCTTTTAGGAGACACAGAGAGAGCGAGCGAGCGAGCGCGCACACGCCGTTGAGTGATTTGCGATTCTATTTGTCAGTCGAATCGCCGCTCTCGCGCGCGCGCGGACTCGCGTCGTGGAGGACAGAGGGAGGTTCGAAGGGGGAAGAAGCGAGTCACGAAAATACTTTTACGATCGAAAGGAGTGACTCTGCGGTCGACTTTTCAGTTATACGGCGGGCCCAGACGCACCGGTTCATATACGATGCGAACGTAGAACTCGACACAAGTATATATACTGGTTTTTCTTTTTTTTGACAGGTAAGAGCTTCCCTGATGGATGGGGCGCATAACTGCTTGTTTTGTTTACACAGGTATAAATTACAAAGACGTAAAGACATCAGTAAAATGATGCTATACAATAGAATCGTTCTGTTAAAGTGGCACAATGATTAACTTTTAATACTCCCATGAAAGAATAAATTACAATTGGGAAAAAGTTTGTTTGACTGAGAAGCGAAAAAACTATAGAAAAAGACGATTCGCTACGATTGTATCATTATTCTATCTTTTGTCGAAGCAATTCTACATAGGACGAGATAAAAAGCAAAATCTATTAGCCAGTAATTTATCTTGATTACAGGAAATTTTAGTATAGTAGGAAAATCTTGCACAGCAGAGAAAACAATCTGTTGATATCTCGAAGAGGCCAAGAGAAGATAAAAGACAAACGATTATTCTTGGAGAAAATACTTGTTGAGCGTTCGGAAAATTAATCGCAAACAGCGTTAGCAGGCAGTTAAAAGTAGACCGAGCGAGGGGCGCGCGAGGCCATTTTCTACGCATTTTTTTTCCTTACCCTCCGAGTCACCCACCCACACATCTGTGCGTGCTTATACATGTGCGATCTTCTCTCCCCGTGCCATCTTTTCCGGGCGAGCAGCAACAGCAGCGGCAGCTCCTTGGCTACATGGAAAAGTGAAATATCCTCGTGTAAGACACGATCTTCCGAGTACGCGCGGCGCACATTCACGAGGGGGGCGAATAAAGCTGCGCGCGTGGCTGAAGATACTGGTGAAGGAGGGAGGGAGAGAGAGAGAGTACAGCGTAGGCGCGCGCGCGCGCGCGCAGATAAATCGGCTTTGCCACCGTGAGAGGCGGCTGCTTGCGAACGTGTCTCCATTACCGTGTAGCCCTGGCGCTAGGAGAGTCGAGTTCTCTCTCTCCCTCTCTCTCTTTCTCTCCCTCTATATATACAGTGGCTACATAATGACGCGCGCGCGCGCCCGCGAGAGCGACTATAGCGGGGCAGCAGCGCTTTATAGCCTTCGTATATCTCCGCAACTTATACCGAAATATGTCACGTAAACGACGAGAAATCTCTCGTAAATCGCGGCTTTCTCCTCTCTTGCGCGCCTACGCAACATCGTGGCCCTTCGCCGCGAAAGAGGAGCTATTGATGAATTTCATTTTGCTTCGTTATTGTTCATCATTGTTGGTTTATTGGATGGCCCTCTCGTCCCCCGACGTTATTGATGGTCTAATTTTATGGCCGACGCCTGCGTGCATTTTTTATGCCTTTGTCAAGCTTCTATGTCTTGTTCAGGGTATCGTTTTGGTATACTTCTGGATGTTGTAGTAAAATGAGCCGAAACTAACTTTTACATACACATTATTTGTTTAAGAATGAAGAATATATAAACCAGTTTTCATTACATTACATAATAAAAAGAAATGAGGGTTCTCATGGTTGGTGATATTATACTAAATCAAAGATTAGATTGATTATTATTTCTACAAACTTATAGATGGATCAACTTATAAAATTAATATACACAGTATAATAATAATCGATTACATAAGTAAGTTATTTACCTGTTTATCAAGTATTAAATATGGTAAGTTATGTTTATTTTTAAATAAACATTTCAGTTGTCGCAAGGAATTATAAACGTATTCGTAAGAATAATTTACTCATGAAATTTTAAACGAATGAAAAATATTTCAACATGAGCCAGAATAAAAAAAAATTACTTACTACATCATCGAATTCTAATAAATGAAAAACGATATCAATAGTCGTTAATTCAAAAAAAAAGTATGTGTAATGCAGCCAATTACACTATAAGGAAAAAGTAACTCACGCCAGTTCTAGTAACTGACAGACAGACGTACGCATATCCTCACGCAACTCACTCTCGCGCGGTATATTTTCCAGCGCCTCCTGCGGGCCTCTATAAACTTTTAACTCACACGAATCTCGAGTATATATGCGCGATTCATCCGGAGCTGGAGGCTGTAGATAGCGATTAAGTCGCCTCACCGCGTGAGATTCCATCCTCGCGGACGACCTTAACGAAAGTCTCGTAAAAGTTTATTTGCACCGGGCGCGTGTATATATGCGAAACCGTATACTGAAGATTACCGGTTTCACGGCTAATGGCCACGATGATAATTTATCTCTTTTTTCTCGTCAAGTAATGACGCACCTCCGTCCCCACCTCTCTCTCTCTCTCTCTCTCCCTCTCTCTCTTATTCTCTCTCTTTCCTTACTGTTGTTCCGACGAATGATTGTGACTTCAGTCGTGCTAATTAATAAAGATCTGCTGTGTTTTTTGTCGAATGCGAAGAGAAGTGTGAAATATTTTCTGTGTCGGTGGTGATGCTATTAAATCTGGGAATTATACTTTGATTTTGAGAATTACCGTTTATGTCTTTATTGAATGAAATTTCAAAATTTTTTCATTACAGTGTGAAAGTTTGTTTGAATGACTAAAGACATTATGTTGTAGATTTTATTTTTCAAGGTGTAATAATTTCAATTATTCAATAACATTTAATTAGGAAAAATAATATTTTTTAAATACTTGGTTAAGCACGTAGAACTCATAAAAAACTTTATTATAATAATATCAATACTATACGCAATACCATGTATTTTAGTTGTAAAATAAATTTTTCAATTCATTCTAACAAATAATTCTGACATATTTGCTCAAACATATATGATCGAGCGTCAGTGACATATTGCCCGTTAGTTTACAGCAGCTGGCCAAATGCCATCAGCAAATCACTAAATGAGTTTCTATGAGTGGTGATTAGCTGTAGGCGGTCATTTTAACTGCTCCTTACCGTCAAGTTATTCAGTGACCCACTTTTAGATGCACACTATATGTTACAATGAAAGAATGAGAGAGATTAAACAGCTTTACTGTCTCTGGTAATTACTGAAAAAATTCATCAAATATCTGTTCGTATAATAAGATTCTCATAAAAATTTAGTTAAAACAAAATTGTTTTTAACAAAAATATATTTCAATATGTATAATAATAATAAGATAAGAAAATGAAAAATCAATTTATTTGTAAAAACTCATGGACAAACCTCGCATCCAGCATTCGGGACTAAACGCGGCAGCGAGAGTTCATGACGGAAATAGAGCGCACGCGTACCGCGCACGCACACACACGCAGCGGACAGATCGACAAATCGGTCGTCACCTGCGCAGCGGCCGCGTGCGAGCAAATAGAGCTCGGCCGACGGGGCACGCAAGTATGTACAGACTCGCTGCTGCTTCTTCTTCTCTTCACCAAGTGGGCGTCAGGTAATACGCGCCGCGGGTTCGCGTGCAGAGCGTGCAATTAGCCGGCTTAAAAGCGTCGTCGTCACGATCGCCGACTTCATCGCGTAGGCCGCTACCGTCGTCGTCATCAGCCAGCTCATGACACACATAGTGGCCAAGCCTTTCGTTCCTGTCGTTAAGGATTCACGAAAGAGTTCCAAGAGACGCGCGCGAACGATATGAGGGATGGCTGCGTAAGCAAGAAAACTTTAATCAGAGATTCAAAGAACTCGCGCTGGTGGAAATAAGGCGTTCGCTAGTCTGGCTCATGAAGTGATGGTTTTTCTTAGTAATTGTGAACTGGCCGCAGAGTTTGGTTTTTGTCAATGTATTAGATTGTTTTATTTTGGATATACATAATTGTCATGGGCTTTTTAACAATAATATGTAGACATAAGAAGCATATTCAATTTTAAACTCAACTATAACATAAGAATTTCCGTTTCTCAATTATATTTATAAAGTATTGTTTCTTAAATAATTTTCGATTTACATCATAAATTTACTGTTACTGTACATGAGTAAATCATTACATCTTGGTCGATATTTCATTGATAATTAAGTCTTTTTTGCATAATTATTTTTAAAACCACTTTAAATTTTTTATTTGCGTCACAAAGTCTTTTAATCAAGTACGAAAAGAGCAAGAATAAATTTTAGTAAGTATTTTGACAATTTAATATTCTTTCATAAACAGCTCCTTCATGATAGTATTTCAAAAAAGTAAGAAATTCTTTGCTAATTTATGAGTAAGTAAATCCATAAATGTAAATTCTCCTGCCAAAAATTGTCCCTGTTAGACTGACACTTTATTATATGAATAAGCTCTATATGAAGGTACGTCATGGATTAAAGCGGTTGTAATACACGTTTTACATTTGTCATTTGAATTTTTTATTAACTCATAATATGTACTCAAACACGTTTATAATTTTTTTACGAGTAATATTCAGGGGGGATACCTTCATAATAATATTAAATATTGCAAAAATGCATAAACCCATCTACAATAAAAGCTCAAAACATTCAGTTACGATGATTTATATAATATTCTATAAATGCTGCAATAATTCAAATATCGGACAATTGCAGATTTTAGCGAAAATCGCCGTGAAAAAAAAAACCAGACCGCATGAATAAGTCTTCGCATTACAGAACAAGCCAGTTATTAAATAAAAGATCTCGTAAAGGTCGCAGAGAATAACAGTAAAGATGAATTAATCATATACAATAAAAACTTCTCCCCCTTCCACCGGCATGCCTCGCGGGTGCGCGCGACATGGGAAAATATTATCCCCCATGAATTTTAAATATCCATATTTCAACGACATCATTTGTCCCGCGGTTTCAACATAGCTGGCCTTCTTTGCGACGATATAATCACATTCTCCTCCAGCGTTTGGCGACAGTATACACCAGTTGGACGGACCCTTCTTAAACTACCCCCTCCCCCTTTCTCCAAATCTAGCCCTCGATTTTTCCCTTGTGCGATTCCTACACGACGTTTTACGGCCAGAAATATAATATTATTTAGTTACATTTAAAGTTTTAGTGTGCCGTAAATTAAGAGCGGCGCGCAATAAAAGCCAAACGAGTAGGAGAAGAGTGTGAGCGCGCGAGAAAAAAAAAGAAGGCGAAAGAAGACGCGCGCGCGTGAGAGAGAAAGAGTTAGTGAAGATGACAGAATGGGACGAAGAGTGCGGAGAAAGACGGCCGCGGACTTATATATTTTTATTGTACTAGTGTAGCAGCGAGCGAGCGAGAGAAAAACCGGGGCGATAAGAACAAGTTGCGAGAGAGAGAGAAAGAGAGAGCCGCGGCTGTCGGACAGCTGACAGCTCGAAATACGACAGTTCGATGTGGTCACTTGTCTCCGGTTGTCACGTTAAGAAATAAAACGCGACGCGCGACAGAGTGAAAGGGGTGGAGTGGGGGCATGTGGGGTTGCTCCTGCGGTGTCCATTCTTCCACGGCACTCTCCCTCCGCTCGCCGCTTCCTCCTTTTTCGCTCCATTTCATTCTGTCTTTTATTGATGTACACTGTCCCTCTCTTTTCTCTCCCTCGCGCGCAGCTCTTTCATTCGCTGCTCGTGCTCGAGGAGCGCGTCACTTATTTTCCATCGGTTCTCTCCTATCATTCACTGCCGACCAGCGCGCAGTTCTTCTTCTTCTTGATGCTACCTATACTGTACAATCCTCTGTCTTTCTCGTTACGTCGTGCCGCACATCTCGATATCTTCATCTGTGACTCGAAGGCTCGAGAGGCGGACGACGGCTGGCTGTGTTCACCTTTTTTGGCTTCTTTTCCCCGGTCTCTCGCGACTCGTAAGCTTTTTTTACGCACTTTTATACTTATACACGCAGCGTCGTGAAACTCGAAGTGTATCGCGTGTCACCGATTTGCATTTTAATTTTGCCTTGCATGCTTGGGTATCGAGTTTAAGTTTATGAAGCTGCTCTTGAGTACACGAATAATCAAATTAATGACGTGCGCGCGGTGACAATTTAAGTGTTAAGCCGTGCAAAATCATTGCCGATGATTAAAATTCGTCAGTCGTTGACAGAAAAAAGAATTTTTTATTTTTAAGTAATACGAAAATATATAAAAATAATTTATCATAAAGGCAAATCATATCCGGCTAGTCAATTAAATTATTATTATACCACAACTCATATTTACACTCAATAATATAAACTTTGGTTGTATTGGATATGTAAAAGGCTTTACAATAAATTGAACGTACCTTTCACCATATATATTTCAGTTTGCATTTTGACCAGATATTACAAACGTCAAAGTATATTAGTATATGAATATTGAACTTATAAATAATTAAAATAACCACCAAATCATGTATCAGACAATTTACGATTAATATGTTATGACACTCACGTAACCTCAATTACGCAATTATTTCTTAACGTTCGAGAGTAAGTTTCCTGTTACAATATGACAACCTATCCATTCAATCGTTTTCATATATTTCTGCGGTCTTTCAATCTGATAGGTAAATAAAATATGTTCTTGTTGTAATATAAACTACTCAATTTATATTATTGGTAATAAAAAAAAAGAATACGCTCAGGAAAAGGATTAAGTTATCCGCACAGACTATATAAAAATTTTATATATTTATTTTACTTTCGCCTCGGATCGCTCCCGCATAATTATTTCGTTACTTTGTTTTCCATTCCATGTCAGTTTCTTTTCTTCCCTCACCTTCCATTCGTCACTCACCAATCGATCTCTTACTCACACCTCATTCCTCTCGATATCGTTTATTCTCTCCGATCCTCTTCTCATTTGCGCCACTGCGTATCTCTGTTTTTACCGTATCCCTACCTCTCTATATTTATTTCTCCGTGGCCCTACATCTTGCCTGGCATTCGCCTGCATCGCTTTCTTTCTCCGTCGAGTCTGATCATCGTCCGTCTCTCCGCTCTCTATCGCTCTTCCCCCCGCGAAAACACAGTTGAGCTCCGACAGTTGCGACGCGAGGCGCGTGCGTATATTTACCGGCCGGTGAATCTTGTTTGTATCGCGACGGCGGCGCAGTTCTCTCCGGCTGCTTGTCGTTCAGCCCGCCCGAAACTGTCTCGGCTTGGGCGATTTATGTCTCCTTCGGCGCGCGCGAGCGGATTGATCCCTTTTTGTTGTGCAGCACGGGGCTACCGGCGTCGCTATCTCCTGGCTGTTTTACCGTGTACGCGTGTACTGCTCTGCCGCACGTCGGAGACACGCGAGCTCACGGGCGCGGGCGAAAACGTATGTGCATCTGGGATCACCGCCGGGAGAGTCCTTCCCCTTCGTCTTCGTCCGCTTCTTTTCGATGTTCCAGTTGTCCTTTCTCCTTTCTCATATAGGAGCGATAGGTCTCTCTGTCTTCTTTCGGCTTTTGTCACGAGTGAAGACGAAGAAAATCCGCGTAGTTGGGGTAGTTTGATGGTATAAGTCAAAGATTTTTCTTTCCTTCTAGAGAAATCAAAACATTTAAAAAAGTTTTTTTTAAAGAAAAAATCTATTAGAAATATTGTGGAACATATTTTGGAATCGAAGACAACTATTTTTAGAAAATCTCTGTATGGATGCTTGTGTTCGTATAAGCTAATATGTCATAATCTATATCCAATTTTAATCGTATAATGCTCATTATTTTTGTTTTTGCTTACATGAATGAGATCATTATTCCTTTTTTGTCAAATTTTATTTTCTTTTGTTTTCCAGCTATTCTTCGATTATCAAAATTTTATTTTATCATATTTTCACATGTTGAAAATAGAATTGTTTGAAGATTTAATTATTGGTGGCACATTTTATAGAAGGTTTTGTTAGTGAAATAAATATCTAAAAACTATGACTCATAAATTATTCAAAATTTTTTCGATACAATTGTTTTTTTGTGTGAATTAAAATATTTATTTGAGACGTGACTGTATTTTTATTTTCGTAGTACTTTTTCAAAAAAAAAAAAAAACAAAATAAATAAATAAATAAATAAAGATATTTGTATCTATTCTTTTCTTCATACTATTCTAATTTTAATTTTCCAAATCGATTGATGAATTCCTTTTGTTTTGTATTACGTAAGATAATATTTTATTCATGATTAATTTTAATTCAAATTTCTATTCAATACATAAATGTATTTATCTAAAAATTTTTTTCTATAGCAACATTATTAATTAAAAATTTTCTACCATCTTTTAGTGTGCAATTAAAATTTGTTTTTGGACAAAAACGTCTTTTCAGGTCCATTGTCGAGCACAAGGCACTATCAATAAAAAAGCTATATAGTATAGAGAAACGTGCGCGTCGTACAATTCCCTTCTCCTCTTCTATTTTACTGGTACACAAACAGCCAGGAAAAGCAAAGACACGCGGCCGAGACGAAAGCAGAATCTCCGAAAGGATAGAACGATCCGCATTTGTAAATGCGGCACGTACGGCTTTTAAACCTATCTGCATGACACGAGCGCGCGTGTGTGCACTTTGGAGTTACGATCTCAGGGAGGCTTCGATAAATGCTAAACGCGAACACGTGAGCTTTCTCGTCCGCCTTGCACTTTATTGCCGCGGTCTGGCCCTTCTTCTCTCTCTCTTTCTCGCTCTGGCGTACGCGCGAGCGCGCCTATTCTCCGCGCTCTTTGCTCCTTTTTACCTCTTCTCTCTCTCGGCGGTTCGTTTCTTTCGGAACGCGACAAGCGACATTCGCGGCCACACGATTTATCGCGAGCATTGGGAGCGGCGTGGAAGCGAAAGGCTAGTAACACTAGTTTTCGCTTGTGGCGCGAGATCTTGGGTGCGTGTGCGGTCGTCGATCGGAAAATTCATTCGACTGATCAACGCGATCTTACGAAAAAAATAATTTCGTGACATTACTAGAAGTTCCAAATAATATAAAGAAATACAGTAGTATTTCTAGAAGAATTGCCGCTGACATACTTAATATTGTAAACAATTTCATTTTTTGATAAATTTAAAAAACAAAAGTTTTAAAAGCTATCAATTGCATTGGAAAATATATTATTAATAGTCAGAATATATAATCATTAAATGATATTTTAATAAAAAAAATGTATTACTTAATTTTAATTATGTAAATTACACAGATATACATAATTTAAATTTCATTTAGTATATCTAAATTATAGAGATATATTCTATTGAAAAATTAAAGGTATTCTCTATAGGTGTGTGTAGAGTTAGAAAATTATGCAATTGTAGAATGAAGTATGTCTGTAAAACTAGCTTTAGTTATATTTCACTTACATATGATATCACTATTCGTAACATGCACTTTTTTTAATATTTGCATTCTTTGAAAAATATTTTGCGAATTACGAAACCCAACGATTCTCTATATTAGTTCATTCACGTTTCATTTAATTTGCAATCACTAAGCATATATACGATTACTCGTACATATTTATTCGTGCCATGATTTATAGATTTTGTCGTGTCTAAATTATAGCACTCGATGAAATAGTGCCTTTGAAGTTGCAAATCTAATTTTCATAGATATACATTTCAATAAACTTACATTGTGTATAATAATTTGCTTTCGAGCTTTCGACTATTTGGAATCAATATAAAACAAATAAAAGTAATCATTGTAAATTTTGTTACCGTTATTTTTTGATTTTTTATTTTGTTAAAATATATATTTGTTATTCATTTGCAAAAACTTAATTGATTTAAGAATTTTAAATTCACGAGAAGGAATAAATTTTTACAATTCGAAAAACCACGTACCAGTCATTTTCCGGAGATTCTTTAGTCCCTAATTCTTTTCGTAATAACTTTGTATTTTTAGTTTAAGAGTATGTTGGCAACTTTTAGGAATAGATGAAGTGCTGGTAATTTTGAATGAATAGATTTGCTCGTTACATAAAGTGTAACTATATTCAACTTGTTATTGTTTTGCGACCTTCGATAGCGAACAGTATTGCGTAAATATTGCAAATAGCTTCATCATCATACCGCGGCAAAAGCATCAATCGACAATGGCACGCACGTAATATGCTCGTACGTGTACGTGTGCATATCTCACTGCGCACTTATCCCGTAAGGCTCAATCAGATTTATTATATACGCGTTAGCGCGAATGAGCATAACTGCATGACGTACGATTGGTACACAGCCGTGCGTGTCGACTGTCGTGATTCCGGAAGACCGTTGCGTGTTCGTGTTTTCGGCGCAGGTAACATAACTCCACTGGACTTGCATTATAAATTTGACGTGTCGTGCACGTGTATCGACAGATCCGGTATTTTTCCCCTTTACACATATATGTGCGAATTATATTCGCTCTGTTTTAGGAAATTGTTCTTTGAATATTCACTATACTATTTTGTCATTTTCATTTCGGTTTTATAAAATAGTTCTTAAAAAAAAGAATACCTACTAATATTCTTAATTACGTATGCTAAGTATTTTTAAACAAAATAAATCATATCTAACCTAAATATTGCCTGAAACTTAATTAAAACAGAAACAATTCATTTTATAATAAACTAACTATGTAACAATAGTACGTATACCAATAGACATTTTGGATAACCAATCGTGCATATAGCACCTTCTTGCACGCGTTCTCTCCATGGCAATTCGTCGAATCATTAACATCGTGCACATCGCGCGGGCTCGTAAATAAAAGTTTCGCGACTATACCAGTCGTCCACAAGCCCAACATTTCGCGCACTCTGCGCATATGGATGCAAGCAGAGTTCGCTCTCTTACTCGCTCGCGCGGACGCAGCTGCTCTCGCACTTCGCATGAACCGTCCGTCGTCCGGGGGCCAGTTTGTCAGCTTCTGCGACTTTACGATTCTGCGAGAACGATGGAATTATTGTTCGCTTGCGACGTCATAAACGTCGGCGCGCGCGCGCACGCGGGATCGCGCAAAAGTCGCGCGCTAGCAGAGAGTCGGGATTTCGTGTCGTGGTGTCAGTCGCAAATAAGAAGGATGGGAGACGAGGCGCCCAGCGAGACGGATTAAAGGACAACCTCGTAAAAGTGAGAGCAAGTGAACGGGTCGAAAACTTTGTAACGTATACGGACGCGCGGCGTCGTAATTTTTGTACTCGGTATTTTTATTGCGCTCCTGTATATCATCGTTTTAATTTATGTGACGTTATTCTTGGACCGAGGATAATTGAGATATTGTGTGAACCGTTTTGAATTTGTAATATAAAAGGCATGTACTTTTTAATGTTTATAACTGTTAAGTAATAAAAAGTATTTATCGCTAATGGTTTATCTTATTATTTTATTCTTAATTCATATAGATTAAAATTCAAAGGCTCGATTATTTATAATAAAGAGGAAAAATTCGAATCCATAAAATATAAAAATGCTATAACTTTTTAATGCGATATTAATTGTCGACAATAAATAGACTTTTCAGCATCATGCAATAAATCTTGCAATAAATATTGTACAATCAAATGTAATTGGGTGATCAACCAAAATTTAGTATATGAATAAGACAGAGGAATCGGAGAAGTAAAATAAAATACTGAGTTGAGAAAAAAGATTGGAGTACAGGCCGAGAGTGCAATAATAGTAATGCGCAAGATCTCGTGTGTTCTAAAGCCATCTGTAAGTATCGCGGGAGTCGTCGTAAATCAATCGTCCTGTGCAGTTGTCACGGGTTTCTCTGAAACCGCGGCCGGTACGACGAATTCCCTACTTCAATATGATCGTCATCTCGTGACTCTTCTGAAATTCTATTAAAATATTTAAATGATTTACCAGTAACAAGTACCGTTTACAAGTCATTTTTCTTAAATAACTAATTTTTTGTCGACATATTGTCTATAATATATTGCGTTAAACTATGTAAAATTAAATCATACATAGGTTGTAATTTTATTTCTATCAGATTATTGCACAATAGATAATAAAGAGAATTAAAAGTCATTTATTTCTATTTTCTTTGTAACTAAAGAATTATCCATGCTGTATAAAATACATATTATTAATTGGTACTTATATTTGTAACAATAATTTTATTTTTAAAAAAGCCATTTTGATAAGTAGTGCCAGTATATCAGTGACTAGGTAAATAAAATGCGATACACATTTTAATATTTAAGTAACAAACAATATTATTCTTTTTTATAGATGCAAAGTATTTACAAGATATTCTGCTAAGCTGCTTATATGATGTTATACAGTTTTTCATTCCTTTCAGAACATGACATTACGAAAGGTTACTAATTAATAACGACAGTTCTATTAATTGAAAAGTGATACTTTTCAAAATGTTAAATAACAATAAAAAGCTAACTTCTTTTAATCTATTGAAGGAGGTATAATTATTCATGAGACATACAGAAAACTTGAATATTATAAAGAATAAAAGATATTTTTGTATAGATATAGAGGCTCGAATTCGTAGATGAAAAGACTGGAATTGCAGCAAACTCAAGAAGTTTATTCGAAAAAATATTATTGTAACAATATTCGCTTCTCATATATCCCAATCACAGCTAGTGTACACTCTCGCCAGTTACACAGCCATAATTTTCATCATCGCCAATCGTCATGATACTTTATAGCACGTGCACCTCTATGCGCGCACATAATCCTCTCGAAGGGCGGATGCGCACGGAGGTATACACATACACAGATAGACGCAACACGCGGTATAACTATATACACAGACGATGAGTCGTATACAATAAGTCGGGCAAGGGTGTACCTATATAGACACGCGGACAGGCGCGGAGATACGCTCGCTCGCGCCCGCCATGCGAAGGCATTCGTCCGGCTGACGTGCACGACTTGATGGCATTCGATTTATGATAATGAAAGCATGGATTTATGAGAGTCTTATAATAGAGATACGCGCGCGCGGCCGCGAGGCCGAGCTACGCCGTCGTAGCCGCTGCTGCTGCTGCTGGGGTATTATAAATTTAGAATTCGCCTCCTCCGCCGCCGTGTGCCTGCGGTCCATCCGTCTGTTCGTGCATCCGTTACTTCGTTGTAACTTGTACATAACGTGAATGAGAGGCCCGAATAGAAAAAGGAATTCAATACTCAGGCTTCGGTTTCAACTCGTCTCTCTTTCCAACACATTGATGTATTTGCATTATTCTTATACCTGTTTTAAATAGCTAGTCTTTGCATAACGTAATTATTTTTTTGACTCATGACGCAGTTGAGATTGGGTACTGCACTAACAAACGTGAACTGCTAGTTAAGTACAATCATGTATTTTTAATTTTTAATTATCAATTAATTGTTAACCAATTTTCATCAATTATATTTTATCTATAATCAAATCATATTGATATTTTAATTAAATTATATTAAAGTGCGTAGAATTCATTGAGTTTAAGTATTCTTCTTTCAGATGATATAGATCATTGACTGAAAACCTTAATAACAGAATTTTAGATTTGTTTACTTTACTAAGAATATCAAATAATAATAAATAGCTTTTCGAATGCAAAAAGTATCATATACCAGGAGTAGGTATTGTCGTTTTATGATGATTACGTAGTCAAATGGTTTGGCAAAAAGTTTCAAAAAAATTTCATGTTCTATTTTAGAGTTAATCTAAAATTATATAATCTTTGTAGGAATGACCAATGAAATACAGTTAATGTCTAATTTATAAGTAAATAATTTTACTGGAACTGTTTATTTATTTACATAAAACTTACAATGACGTTTTTAGCTGCAAAGTAAGAACAAATATTAAAGCGTGAAATTCGTACAAGCAATGCACTATCCCTGGTAGAAATTTGACTATTAAAAATGGGGCACAATCTCAGTAAATAGCCAAGAGAAATAACTAATTATTGGC
>JAWWEQ010000031.1:2694203-2815457 GCA_035583055.1 Torymus tubicola
CATTTTTTTACCTATTTAATGTTCGAATAATGTGGAAAAAAGCGTTTCACCGGGATCTAATAACTAGACAAGAAAAGAACCTATTTTATGGCCAAGTCTAAAATAAATAGTCAGTTATTGGGTAAAAAATGTTTTGGATTTCCACCAGGGATATGGTACAAATAATGCACCTACGAAATGTTGAAACTTTATAATTTATAATAAGATACTTATGGATGCTATTAAACTTTTTTCTACAAGTCTTCATAGTATCTGCTTTTCAGTAAATGTTGGATCTGGAGTTATTTTATTTTGCGTTCAACTTTTTAAAACCGAGTCTTGGCCCATCAAAAATTTGGTCTGTGAATAGACTGAAAAAATAATTTTTTTATTTATAACTAACAGTAGATATTTACGATTGGTTGCTGAAAAATATAGGATTTAAAATTTTAAATACATTAAAAGTATTACACGTGTTCTCAACAGTCCGAACAATAAAAAGAAAAATCTGAAATGTCACATAATATCATTGGTTAATCTGCCATTTAGTAAAGCCATTTTTCCGAAGAAAATGTTGGAACCATGTATGCATGGACTATGTTGCAGTAGCAGACATGTCATCAAAATTCGCCATTTATTGCAGGCCGCCTCATGAGCCCAACTGTTCATTTTTTTTTTAATTTGCCTTTTGAAGCATCTTCAATTACGAAAATTTGTCTTCTTAATTTATAGCATTACTTTCGGACTCCTCCAAAGATGTCCATGGTCAGTAGTGGGCAGCCTTCCGAAACAGCTTCATCTTCTCTCTCCTTCTTCTTCCTCTCTCCATACGTTCGGTCGATCGTAATCCAGAACAACTTGGCGCTCCCAAAACATTTGTGCAAGTGCAAGCGGACGCCTCTCTGATCAGGCAGGACACGCTCCGTATAGTTTAGAAGGCCAGCCAGCCAAGGCGACGGGGGTGGCGGGCGACGGCGGCGAGACTCGGCCGTAGTTTAGTCAGGGTCCGGGGGAAGGGTTGGCCGGTCATTCGGTTTGCAAGACACGTCGGAGCTGCTCTCTCTCTCTCCCTCTCCACCTGCGCCGCAGAGCTTCTCCGGACTGGACGTATCTATGTATATACAAAGATAGCCCCCCAGCCAGTGGCTGCCCGCGTTACTTCGGTATCAACAACAATCTCCATCGGACGGTTATTCCGTTAGTGTCTTAGTGTCGCCGGGCACTCGCCGCACACACACACACACACACACACACACACACACACACACACACACACACACGCCAGCACAAAGTCGATGCACCGATGCGCCAATACCGCGGAGATGTTCTCCGGCGGGTGTATGTACAGTGACTGGGGTGAACGGGAGTCTTTCTCTCTCTCTCTCTGTCTCTCTCTCTCGCTCGTGCACTTGGCCAGGGTCCACTTCGGGGTCCAGTAATTAAACAGCCACGAGGCGGGCAAATTGAATCAGTCCAAGAGACAAGGGAGCGTCGACGCAGAGGTGACGGCCAACTAGCCGCAACTATGGTGCACCCGTCTATAGAGGCCGAGTGCTGGGTTAAATCAGAAGGTGGAGAGAGAGAGGAAGGGAAAAGTGGGAGAGAGAGAGAAGTGCGCTGTATAGCGAGTTTCGCGCTATATCCTCCAGCGCTGGTTTCATTCAGAATCACGAAAGGGAAACGCGAAGCAGCGCAACACAGACTGGACGGGGGAGGCTGAGACAGGTTTACTGTCGACGCTGCTTGATATCTTAGGACCTTGGGATTCTGCCTATTATGCATTCCGGTGTACGCATACATCAAGTTTGTTTATGTACGGGTGATCTCTCTTGAGTCCTCTAGCAAAGCGCTCTGCACGTTTAAAATGATGGTTTACGAATTTGCTACTGGATTATCCAATTTTTTTATGACTTGTCTTTTCGAAGTCATTTTTTTCATGAGTGTTTTTAAATTTAATACTGTGTATGGGAACCCTAGCAAAACTATACCTAGAGTACAATAAAACAAATTAACTATCATCCCGTAACCAGTTTAGGATATCATACAAAACTTTAAGTTGTTTCATATGATTATAAAATTAATCTTTTGAAAACATTTCACATCATAAGGTATCATTTTTTAAATTTAAATGTTAGTTTTTTTACTTCCAAACATTTTTTACATTTTTCACTTTACCGATGAATCGATTATGGTAATAATTCAACAAACATCACTTATATAGGGCATTGAACAAATATCAGGCTCAACGTAGTGTAATTAATTTTTCCACAAGAGATCACTTTTTTATTCAAAAAGCATCTAAGATAACATAAAAAAACTGTGAACAATTTTTTGTCACTGATGACCAATTTCACTGCTGTAAGATGTTGAAATTATTTTTTTCGAATATTTTATCTAAAATTGCACACGAAATAAAAGGTCTTTTATAATGTGCAATGTTTACGCTTATTTCAATTTCATAAATTTAGAGGTTCTTATCAAGTACTCAATGGTCTCCCGTTCATTACACACTGCAGGAACTTGAACAAATTTTTCATTCTTTATTTCAATATTGTACACTTATTTATTCAAACTATTAAATAAAATTTTCAGAGAATTTTAAAGTTACTCCATGCGAGATTTATATCTACAACAAATTTTTTTAAGATAAATAATTTAATTTAGAACGACATTTCGAAATCTAACACATTACAATAAATTTCTGTGACTCTATTTAACGTGACTGACTTTTTTTAACTGTATTAGTCAATTGTAATACTTCTGGTACTGCTGACATACAATATTGTGAATTGAATAAAAACAACACTGCTTTATACCCGCACATAACTAGCCAAACAATTTGGCGATTAAGCACGCCCAAACGCATTCATCTGCTGTGTCTCATAGGTTGGCGCATACGGTTGCTGCCTGGCTCCTCGGTGACAACGTTGCATTAACTCTCCCAGTCTGCCTGGCTAAGTGGTAAGTTTCCTCAAGATTGCATAATGCCTACGTACGCAGATGCGGTCGGCTGCCACGGAGAAGCGTCAGCCGAAAGTGGCGGTGGCCACTACGCATCTCCGAAGGGTCTCTCACCCTCTCGACACTACGACAAGTCCCTACTGCTGTTATTACTGCAGAAGTTTGACAACAGTTTATGTCTTCGTCTGGCTCGGCGCAGAGTTTCCACAAAGAGTTCGAACGAATTAAAAATTTTTTCAACCATTTTATTTTATTATCATCTAATAATTTTATAACTTTGCAAAATATATTTTTGTTTTTACACGTGAAGTTGAATAGTACGTGGATTTATAGAGGAAATAATATTGAAAAAAAAATAAAAAAAAGTAATTCTTTTAATAGGATATAAGATAACTAAAGTTCAAAACTTGTTCATACATAAAAAATATTTGTGTTGGTAAGAAAAATTGTAAATGACTTCCTAGTCCATTAATAACGGTTAGAGTAAGCTCGAACCTCGTCGTAAAATTTAAGCGCAGACGGTTATGCCCGATGTCGGCCTTATCATCAGCACTACGTGACGCGTATCAAAAGACACATAAACCCCATGCGCGTAATCAAAATAAAATACACAAGTCCAGGGGAGGAATTAAGTAGTAATATTCCCCCCGCAGCCATTGAGTTCGAAAATTCATTGATCAATAATTCGTTACTGTCCCCGCACACGTGTACCCCCGTTTCCTAGCGACTTTCTCCCGCACGCTTGGCATTCATCGAAGGGCTCGTCTCTTGCTGTTATATCCTCGCGAAAACGACGACTCCGCGCGCTCCCTAATGAAAATATAACAGTTTCTATGCGGTGCGCAACCGCCCGCCCGCGTCGAGTTCGTCTGCTCGCTGAGGCTTCGCTCTTGCCGCCGCATCAACCTGACACATAAACTCTTATTATGCTATACGTTACGAGAACGAGATGAGGGGTGGAGAAGAGAGAGAGAGAGAGAGAGAGAGAGAGAGAGAGAGAGAGAGGATGGGGGCATGGGTGCTAATGGAGCCACAAGTCAGCCCTTGGTATCGGGGCGCGCACACGAGCAGCGCCTTGCAGCGGCGCGTCTACTTATTTTATATTTAACCGTCATAAAGAAGGAGCTACTTACTGGACGGCTGCCGTTATGTATACGCTGCTGCTATACGGCCCTCGGAATATTTAATAATACATTCTTTTTAGCTCAGTAAAATAATCGCGTCCTTCCGCACTGCGTCAGCGTCTTGCTGCGAGAACAAAATTGGCTGAACTTTTTTAGTCCCCCTCTACATCTCTGCGGGCTTTCGTAATCTTTATGAAGATGTTTATGTACTCGGGTGTGCAGAGAGTGGTTTAGTGACCGGCGAAATTTACCCATTTAGATTCGGATTGGAGATTTTCGAGGATAGCCGCTGACTATACGTGTAAATGGGATTTCCAAAATCTATTCGAGGAATTTATGAAACTCATTATTAATTATGCATTCCTTAGACAGATAGCGATTTTCACGGGGTTATTTATTGAATTTTGAAAATAACTTTTTTTATAGTATTTTATAAATAAATAAGGACATCTAAGCGAAATGGCGTGGCAACTGATGTTGGTTAATTAACGAATATTAATTACAAAGAATTATTAATAAAATAATTGTATTTGATTCATTGTTTTCTACTATTTATCTCTGCTACTATATTCCTTATTGTACATATAAATTTTTAATGTCAAGATTAGAATCAAAGTCATATGTTTTATGGTTTCTCAAATAAATTGATAGAATAGAAATTATTCACACATCGTCAATACAGGGAGATCAATTTCGAGTACAGATATCTGACGTTTTATAAATTAATATATCAATTATTATTGTTAGCAGTGAGGATTTGCAAATAAATAAATAAATCGATGGTGTGTCTCGGACTAAATCGATTTTCTTTCGCAACGGGTGCTTTTCCAACGTATAACTATCATAAATACTTATATTTACGATACCGCATATCATATTCGCATTTCATAATTTTTACAATATAAAAAGGTTACGTGATTATGAAAATACTGTAAAAAAAATTGAATAATTCAAAGTAAATTATCATACAATAAACTTTAAATATTTTTAAACTTAAAATTTTCAATTATTTATAATGTATATATTTTTCGGTTGAAACAATGCCACTTTATTCGAAATTCATTATCGAAGCACAAAGCAAAAGTCTTGAAAAATAATGTATAATATTTTTCCCTTTCCACAAGTGCAGCATCTCTAGCTGTCCAACTCGCGGGCGCGGTCGCGCAATCGATATAAAAGGCCAAATGTACATCCATAAATCCGGCGGTCCGCGTACTAGAGGCGCGCGGGCGCGTTCGCAGCGAAAGAGCGGACGCGGTGCCCAAGCGCGCACAACGAGAGCGTATGAAAATTACAAAGCTATTAATTATTAGCCGCGATAAATTAAGCAGCCGTGGGGCCATTATAGAGCGCGCACTCTCTCTCTCTCTCTCTCGCGGCTCTCGTGAATTGTTGGTAAACTTGGTCCAAGTACGCAACGGCGGTGGCGGCGGCAGCAACACGCTCCCGGTCCGGCAGGCCGAGCGACCATATAATAATGGTCGGTTAGAATGCTAATATATGTTCCTAACGCGCTCGGCGACGTCGCTACATGGAGAGACGTGGAGTGAGGGAGGGAGAGGGAGCAAACGAGCGAGAGAGAAAAGCAACGGCAGAGCACCCGGGGACCTTGCATCATCGGTGGAGGGACCCAACTGGGCACTAGCCCGACCGGACACACGCGCCGGCCGCGCGGCGTACATAATCTACGTCCCGAGACGTTATTACTCCCCGAGACACTAAAACCCCCTTACCGTATGCGCGCACTTGTACTTCGCGAGTGTCTCTTCGCGTATGTGTGAGTGTGTGTGTGTGTATGCTTGCTACGGGAGAACGTACGTCCGATCGTGGAGGCTAGTCAAGCGCCTAGTCGAAGATGCTGGTCTTGCAGTTGGATAGGGAGGGAGAGAGTCGAGGGAGCAATTAGCTCGGGCGAGCGATACAGCCACGGCCGGTGGGCATCTTGCGAGGAGAAGGAGGAGGGCGGAGGAGGCCACCTTAAAGGCGATTAGCTCCCTCGGTATCTCGGACCTGCGCTCGTGGTTCTAGCATAAAATATGGAGGATACAATGTTTCCGGACGATAGGACGCGCGTTCTATCTCGCGCGCGCTTTCGAGCCATGCTCGCTCGGCAGTAAGTCTCCCTTTTCGCAGATGCGACCATAATGATTTTGAAGCTCCGACGTCGATTTAGAAATCAAATTAATGCGTGTGGATTCATGTTCTCGTATCGGTGAATTTCGATTTGCAAAACTTTTACATTCCACTAAGACAATATTAAATGTGTGAGATGAGAAAGTAACAAAATCGTTTAAAAAAATCAAATAATTTTTTACTTTGGTTGTGGTCTTTGACATTTCTTGTTCGCGTTTCAAATTTGGCTTCGTGAAATAAAGTACCGATTGGAAATCAAAAAAGCTTTATAGAAGCAGTGTTAATAAAAATTGGATTACTTATAGGTAGTTGTTAGCTCATTATAACGTATTTTTGTTGTTCCAGTAAAATTTATGATTAGTGAACTTACCGAAGAACTGTGGTGAACTAACCCCTCTTATAGAATCTGTTGGTCGAGAATCGTAAATCGGAATAAATTATGAAAATTTAAAAAAAATTCTTTGCTACTCTTGTTTGAAATAAAATAATTAACACAATTCTGTATATTTCTATAATATATTGTATTCCTTTTTTGTTTTTTTACAGTTGTTGTATAAAATTTCAATTAAGACTCTCATTCTAAATAGAATATCTAATGACATCGCGGGTTTCGCGTAGCGTATAACTAGAGGTGGCACATTCATTAGCGATATTGCTGCTCTTGAACTGACGAGGCACATCCACAAAAACACGAGCTTTGCACTTTAAGCTCTGTGCGTCGTCGCAAGCATTCAAAATCAGCCGACGGCATATCAGTGGCAAGCGCCACTAGCAGAACCTCCCGCGTTTGGCGAGTCCTCGTCGTCGTCGTCGCGCGGCTGGCATGCAGCTGACAGAGCTGATGCGGAAATCTTCTTGCTGCTTCTCTCGCCTCTCTTCGCGTGCGCTGCGCCGTCATCCGTAGCGCGTATAACTCGTTCTCAGTGACCCCGACGCTTTTCTTCCGCGTGTCCCCTTCTCGCTCGACTGTATATACACGCGCGTCAGCGGCAAGCGTCCGGCCGATGGCCGAGATTTCTCACCCCGTGGAGTTTGCCCGGGGTCCGTGTGCCGGACGATTAGACTCTCCCACTCGCGTCGCGTCCAGTCGCTTGCTGGTTATACTAACGTCAAAGCAGAAAGAGCCGTGGCGAGCCACAAGCGCGACCTAGTCAACGAGTGAAACTTTGCGGCACCCGCGCGCGCGCGAGCTGCAGCAGACTCGAAAGCAGGAAACTTCGCTCGGGACTTTGAGTGGAGCGCGCGCCCACCTTCCCAAGAATGAAAGCCGTTCGGCCCGATAGAGTTTGCAAGCGGCGATTGAGTGAGTAATCTAATGGATCTTCGAACAAATTTTTCTCTTCTTCGATGCTTTATTCTGATGACTGCTGCTTTATTATATTTTATTCTTACAAGGGGACAAAATTATGAATTATTGCATATCATTTACGACTAGGGGAGTAAATATAAGATATACACAGTCTTAGATATCTTCAAATATTCCATTTTCAAGTTTCACGTGTCAACCGAAGATTGAAAAATTATTAAATATTTGAATCGATTGTTATTTATGTTTATTTACAATCGTGGGAACACAGCTAGCTAGTCTGGTCATGGTAGCGTTAGCCTCTGACAACCTACTTTTAATTCACTTGTATAGTTTAGCAGATTGCCGTCATTGCAATAACACAAAAATATGCTGTGCATCTTTCGTTTCCGAAAGCATTAGTAGAAAAAATATCACTACATCCCCTTTCTCGTGAAAGTAAAAGTACGCTCAACAACTTGGACTACTACGCACATGTCAGAATATATATACACAAGCACACGCGGGGCGAGCAGCATTTGTTGCGTGCTCGGCCGAGACGGTGTGCCAGGCATGCCGGGGCTTTACGCGAGGGACGACAGGACGCATAATATAACGGACGTGCATAAATCCACGTGCCAGTCAACAATGTGCATAAATACTGTCCCCTTGTAACCCAGCGCTGTCCCCTCAAGTGCGCCTCCCACCAACTCGGTGCCAGCTTGAGGCCAAGGGGATGAGGAGAGAAGCAAGGAGGACTCTGCAACTTCTCTCTTGCGACTCCCTCCCCCTCTGCTACTTGCGCCCTTGCAACAACGGCCGGCAACTATGCGACGTCGCCGTTCCTCACTCCGAGAAGACAGCCTGCGGTTATGCTCGTCAGGATATCCTTGGAGAGGGGTCAGGCTGCTCCTGCTCCTGCTGCTGCTGCTGCTACTTCACCAGCGTCTCGAATGAAATTTCAAGTCCTCGCTACTACCGCAAGTTTCTCGCTCGGGCCGGGCGGGATCCCCCTTGCTACTTCTTGCGCGGCGGCGCGTCTGGACTTGCCGAGTTGCTCGCGCGCGGAGAGTAGTCGAATAAGTCTCGGCACTTTAATGCGTGTAATTAAACTTTCAATTGTGCGCGAGCGAGATAGCCAGCCCCCTCCCCCGACTACCGCGAGCATCTTTATGATGTAACGGATTTACTGCTACTCGCTCGAGGGAAAGTTGCGCGTAATTTGGGTTTTGGTATAAAATTAGAGAGTCATTCGGAAATATCTAACCGTTTTCCCCATGAAGATTTTAATTGTAGTATAGTTACAGTTACAATTTTCTAGATTCGTCATCAAATCTTATATTTGAAATATTCTTTAATGTGCGAGGAAAATAACACAACATCGTTAAAGTATCAAAGAAGTGAGAACAAGCGTGTAATACAGAAAGTTTCTGGTCAGTGTGAAAATAAGACAGAACGAGGTGGGAAAATCGGTAAATTTCGCGTACTCAAACACACAACAGCGACGGTAGCCAAGTAACGCGGGAAAAAAACAAAAGGCCAGCTCGCACGCGGCCGCGATAAGACGCCTAACGAGAAAGTCCAGAAGTCGCCCCACGTTGTCCCCAGAGAAGTGCACGCTGCTGTATATAGCTGCGGCGACGGCAGTGCGACTCGCTCGCCAGTTACGTTCGCAAATACATATATACGTTTCAATCTCCGGCTTAATCCAGGATGGTCGACGCGGTATTAGAAAAGTTTGTCTGGCTGTACATCACGACAGTTTGCTTACAGGCCGCGCTCCTCCCAAAATGTTTTTCCTCCTCTCTTCCGCGACGTCTGTTTCTCCGTACCGCTCACTATCTCCCTATCTCCCTCCCACGCGCACTGCCCATCTTGCTTTCGGACATATTTCTATCGCAAACTCAATCTCGAACTTTTTGTCTGTAGTTTTATATGAGCAATACAAGCTCGATATGCCGAGAAACTAATTCTAATGCTGAAGAAATAATTGCTTGGTAATGCTTAATGTTATGTTTGTACCTGCAGAGAGATCAATTAATACGAGTACTAATGGTAATCATAAATGTATAATCGTGGTATCAGAGCTACATTAAAAAAATGGAGGTAAATAAAAAGACTGTCTCGTAAATTTGATTAAATTTATCTTATACTATCTATAAATTTCTAGTAATTTAATATTATACTTTTTTTGAAATATTATATTTATACGATAAATAAATTGTTCCTAGAATTTCCGTACCTGATATTAAAGCGTATGTGGAATCAAGTATAAGTTACCTATATACATCCGAGTTACTCGGTCCGTACCATTCGTCGTCTTCGTTTCCTCGATCCGACTCTTGAACACGAACTAGGGCTCACCAGGGATTCAGCCAATGCTTTCTTGCAATCTTATCTAACTAATGTTGTCGTTTCGATCTGAGTTGCGTTTGTTTTTTCTTTCTCCATCTTCTGTTTCCTATTCTCTACTCTATTTCGCCTGTACGCTTTCGTCCTTCTCTCGTCTTTCAGATTTAGCCTCTTCGACTAAAATCTTTGTTTATCTAACGCAGTCGTGCGAATCACACAGTTATGTATGTATTCTTATGCGTTATTTATTCCGCAGAATTCATTTTGTACAGTTGTTCTGTGTGGGCGTATCATTCGATTACGGTTTATGAAAGTGTACATGGCAATGTTGGTAAAGGAAGTTAACTTGCCTTGTCACGCAATATTGCGTTCATTTTATTATAGTTAGATGGTTCGAATAATATGACAAGACGTGCTAAAATTATAATATTCTGAAGTATAAAATTTACGTGAAAGGATGGAATATGAAAGTGTTCACTGCCACGATCACATCCACTTCTATCCAAATTTTATAAATATTTAAACAAATTGTATGGTTTCGTAATTTGTTTAAATTACATTATCAAATAAAACTTATTTCTAATACGTTTTTTATAATGCACTAATAGTTATATTACTAATACAAAATGTGTAACGTATAACGAAACAGGATCAAATTTATTATAACGAGAAAAGAAATACAATGTTGGAAAATTTTATAAGAAAAAATCAGAATTCAATTATCTTTGCATTTTTCAATTAAAATAGTTAAGAAGTCCCTATAATTAAACACTTAAATTTAAACCCCTCTAGAGTTTTATACTCAACACTGCAATAATGTATAGACTCTAACATACGGTACCATTAGATATACAATCATTATCTATTCTCATCTCTTTATATGTAGTCCAGCTGTTCTTTATTTATCTCCTCATGCGCTAATCCTTTGTGACGTGAGCACAACTCTCATGCAGCATCACGTCGTTGTCGTCGGTCCTCGTCACCGATACTACTATATACGTGCGTTCGCGGAGTATCGGTGGCCCAATATCTTGGTCGTCGGGCTTGTTGCTCTTTAGCGATAAAAGAAGAAAGAGAGCGAGAGAGAGAGAAGAGTCCTTCTCACTCTCTGCGAGACTCTTGGACGCTGAATCCCCCGTAAATACTTGACTCGATAGCCAGGGATATCAGCTAATATTCTAAAGGACGACGCGACGTTCCCTCGCATCGCGTCCCTCGATCCTCTTAGTCTTCTTCCTCTCGTGCTTCGCTCACTTTCTTCTTTCCGGGTTTTTTTACATCTTTGCTGCTTATTCTTATCTGTTCGTCCTTCGTGTCCTGCGCTGCACTCGCCTCCAGTGGGATCTGCAAATTATATACGCAGCACGCACTTTATTCGACATGTTTATAGAAAATGCGTATGTGTCTGCAAAATGTTAGTAAATTCAAACAACATTGAAATTATTCAATAATTTTTTACATGTAGTTATTATGTTAATTATATTTTGTATAGACATATAGAAATTGAAGAATTGGCGTGTGTAGTACCTGTAATCTTATAATTAGTTTTGAATCACAGAAGTAGATAATGACCAAATCGAGTCAGACATACTATCTAAAAATCATTTCTATATGAAGTTTAAATGAAATTTTTTATTTTTTAAATTTATATTTAGCAATTTATCATTTTTACATTTAAAACGTAATTTTTTCAAAGTAATTTGTAAAGTATATTAAATATATCATCACGATACGTACTGTCATGTTCTTATACGTATTTATTTACAAATCTTTTTCCGATATGTTTCCTTGTGAATGAAATGAAAAGTCCAACTTATAAACTCAGTACTAACTCTTTTTCAAATTCCCAACGAGTTCACCTCGTATCGTTTACTCTTTGGAATTTCACACATCTCTTCCATCCTTTGGCGATTCTGTCTCAGTGCATCGTCCAGCCACCTGGCCCTCATTTCGCTCTCCCTTGGTATACATCTGCAGCAAGCGCATATATGCCATCAGCATCGGCAGCCATACAATATTTATATTATCCCAACAGGACACTCACGGGTAACGTGGACATGATTGCAATCCTGCTCATATATCTACGGGTATACGGTTGCCGCTATTTCCTCTTCCCCTCCCTCTTTCTCTCTCTCTCTTTCGCTCTACGCGACGCCTGGGACGTATCAAAAGCGCTCTCGAGCTCACCTTGTGGTTGTTCCGAGCGGTGCACACGTGTGTATGTACGGGAGGACTCGTAATATTTCCAGATAAACCTACGCGTTGGCGAGAGCGTAGCGTCTCATATGGTCGTTGCTCCGCATTTCTGCTGCCGGAGAAACAAGCACTCGTTTCTTTTGGAAAAATCATTTCTTTCTTTTTCCATCGTCTGCATAAATAATTATGTAATCAGATATGCATCCAATTTCTTCAAATAATGGTAAAAATAGAATATTTTAAACTTTATATGATAAATTGAATTACTGATATATTTACTTTTATGTGCATGATATTATTACTATAAAAGACTGTCACGAGGTATTCGAGAAATTGAGTGAGAACAGTCTTATGTGTCACTATGAAAAGTGAGTCATAGTATATTTACAAACGGCTCACTCGCAGAATACACGAAAACGAGCATGACTGAATAAAGTAGCAATAACAGAATTAAAAAAAAAACAACCGAATCGGAGTTGCTTGGCGCGCGACGTAAGGGAGGAAAGGAGAATGAGGGAGGAGAAGGAGAGAGAGAGAGCTGGAGAAGAAAAGAGCGCGGGAGCTTTGACGGCGGGCCAGAATAAGAGAAAGGGTAGTGGTAAATGAGGCGAGGCCAATCGTTTCATTGCATCAATAGTCGTACAGGGCGCGTGCGCGCGCACGGGGCGCCCGAGCGCCGAGTTATACCAACTTTCTTGATAAATCCCGCTTACTTTGCGCCATAACATAACTTTACAGAATCGGAACCACGGCCATGGAAGAATTGCGATTTGTAACTTTAGATGAGGTCTCCGCCACTGCGAGCCGCTTTCTCTCCCTCTTCCTCTTTAACTGTATTATCCCGTCGACTCTCGTATCCGATCCCTAGGAATTTTCCTACGTCTCTCTCCCCCTCTCTCTCTCTCTCTTTCCACTTCCCGTGTGGATTCTCGAGAGATCCGCGCGATACTTATGAGCCTGATCGCCTCTCTGTCTTGGTTTTTGGAGGGCGCGCACTAATAATCGAATCCAGTTTGATATTGAGTTTTGTCTTTGCGATTCGAGAAGTGCTCTCGTCTGTATACGAGATGACTTGCCTGCAGCTCCTCTTGTCTTTCCTTAACATTAGATCTTCATCTCTTTTTCTTCCATTCTAGGTTCCATTTTATTCTAGAAATGTCTTATGTGAAAAGTTTTAAATATATCGACTACACGGCTGCAGGTCGTGTTTTACTTTAAGCCAAAAGTCTAAAAGAATATTCAAAGATTAATTGATATATTATTATCGTACTGATGGTATATAAATATTTATTTATTTATTCCAAATATTATTACAAATTAGTAATTCTGCAGAGGTAAATGCAATTACCTGTGCGCAGAACTGGAGATACAAAAAAACATATATAAACTTACATGCTAAAACTTATAAACTAAATATATGTATTCATCTATAAAAGTAGTTTTTTTGAGGACCTCACTTTTTACCTCCTAAACCTACCTAACCCATTCCACATTCGTCCAGGGTTACGCCTGTCGGACGAGGAAAACCTTTAGGGAAACCACGTGGGATAAATCCTGATTAGGAAAACCCACTGCGGAATGGAAGGTGTATTTGAGTCATTCAGTTTGAAAGTACATTACATGTTTGAAGCCGATGATTTAAACATATATAATATCAAGTAATGTCACAAATGGTTATCTAGCTGCTTATATACATGACGTTAAATATTGCATTATTGGTGTTGTATACATAATAAATATTGCCAATACTAATTACTGGGTAATGACTTTTATCCATTCTTTTAGTTTCATTTTCGATAATTTATTTGAGATATTTGGTAATAAGTTGTATAACTTTATAGCATTTATATAGTTATTCTTATTACTAATTGTTTTTAAATACTTCGGCAATTGTATACTTTTATTTGTAGTTATACTTTCCGAATTTAAATATATGTTCTTGAGGGTGTTTATAATTATAAACAACTGATTCGTAATCGAATAATTGTTTAAGATTTAATGGAAAATTATTGTCAAAGGAATTTTTATTGATTATTTTTAATATTCTGGTCTACATATTCTGTAGTATTCTAACTTCTGTTTTAAAAACACCTCCCCAGGTTATTATACCATAGTTTATAATGCTATACACAGATAGAATTTTCCGGTAAAAATTACCGTGAAATTCACGGTAATCGTGGATCATGCCTAACTCCAATAATTTTTACCGTGAATCACAATAATTTTTACTGTGTATCACAGTAATTTTAACCGTGGCGTTATAGGAAAAATTACCATAATTGTCGGTAAAAATTATTGGATTTAGATATGATCCAGCATTACCGTGAATTTCACGGTAATTTTTACCGGAAAATTCTATCCGTGTATGAAAAAATGCAAAATATATCATTCTAAGAGTACTGGATGCCATAACGTCAGATGCTTTATAAAACACAAATAATATATATTTATTTTTTTGTAACAAAATCAATATGCTTATCCCATTTTAAATTATAATCAAAAATAATTCCTAAATATGTACAACTTTCAACTCGTTTTAATGTTTGTTTGTGTATAATATTTGTAGGAACGTAATCTTATTTTTTTTTTTTTGAAACGACAATATTCAATTACATAAAATCGAAGTTTCTCAGCGAATTAGTTATAGGTACGCAGATACACTGAAAAATCGTCTAATACGAAACATCTAATATAACTGGACAATATAGGTTTTATGCTATTGTGAATACATTGGTAATGTCAGTTTTGTATAAGAAACGTTTCGATCGCTATAACTATAATTAGGTATACGATATATATGTTTTCTCAAACAGTTCAGTCACCTCTAATTAAAAAAGCAACTTTTGATATTTTTATAAATTTATCTAAATAATAATACGGAGAACGTACTATTAAATATCTTTTTTATTCAAATAAGAAGATTGAACAATGTTTTCTCAGTCGCGCGAATAATACAGCAACGTCACTGGAGAGCCTTTGGCAGCTTTTAAGCGCGTGACATGAGAAGTGAAACGATCTTCTGACTAGCTATAGGTATCTCGCTGCTGGAGAGATCGTCAGCGAGCGAGTCACTGATTCCGTCGAAGCGTCGGTGCAGTCGAGATTTCGCCTCTCCTTTCTCTCTCCCTCTCTTACTTTCGCACGCGCACAGACGGGATATAACGGCATTGTGCTCCACTAATTAGTCGCGGGCGCGAGGCGCGAGAGATCTAGGAAGCGAATGGATTTAATTAACATTCCTCGGCGTGCGCGAAAGTGTACGGCGCGGAGGTGGTGGCGGTGGCGACAGCAGCGGGTACGGGGCAAAATTGAAAGCTGTAAATGTCGCCCGCACGCTCCCCGCCATTCGACGACGAGGTGATCCGCCTTTATAACCCATCTACCTTCCGGCCTTGAGGTCTTTTCGCACGTCCATCTGGACTTGGAATTCTCGCAGGCAGGCGGAAGAGAGTAAAAGAGGGATAGGGTGAGAAGAGATAAAGAGAGGGGTGGTACCGTGTCGTCAACGTGCGAGGCAGAATGAAAATCAAGCAAGTCGGGGAAATCTGCTTTCGCCGATTAGTTAAAGCGAATATTTTCTGGTTACAAATTTTTTCACGCGTTAATGGTAAATATAGTTTTTCTAATAATCAACGTTCATAAGTGTCTCAAAAGTAAATCATTAGAAGACTTATATTTGAAAATAGTGGTTTTAATTTATATTTCGTTTATGATTGTTCATAGATTGACTTTTTCTTTTCTATTGTTATTTTTGTTGCTTGAAATTAGTTATTTGCTTTAGAGAAGAAAAACGAATTCAATCTTTTAAAAAACGAGCAAGCTTTTTAAAAAATGGTAAAATTTATTTTTGATTAATATATTTTTTATTAAATACGAAAAATCAGCAAATAAAAGCAAATGAAATGTCATATCTTGATCATCGTATTTTGAATATATATAAAACCATTGAAGTGTGCCAATTAGTATACATCAATTATTAGCATGTCAATTCAACGCGTCAAAGGCTATATATTATTTCGCTAAGTCGTCTGTAGCTGTGCAAAATGTATACAAGATTTGCTCAGTATGCAATTAATGTTTTGAACGTGTGAATACGTATACGCAGTGTAATTTCTGTAAATGGCGTCCAAACTCACCGTGCGAGTGTATCGCACGTCTTACTTGTCCTATACTTACCAGTGAACCTGACGAGCCTGAGTGCTCCTGCATAGAACTCGCGGCAATCAGGATTCAGGGTCTGTAGGGTTTGAATCGACGCAAGTGACTGCACGAATTTCGGCATTTTGGCTACAACGTGAGGTGGACAGACTCACGTGGCGTTGAGGTCAAACATCGGACGAAGAATTGAGGATTAGATGCACAGCCATTTGGCAACAACCTCTCAAATACTACTAACTTTGGACACTGAGGCTCCAAACTACGGTTCTAACAACGACAAGAACTGAGGTGCGCGTTTGCGTATAATGTTGTGATCATGATTGATTGATTGATAGAGATCGTTGTGCAGTTTATATAGACCATGAGGAGTCAAATGACTTCATTGTGACTATACGTGAATGCGTAAAGTGTGTAACTAATGCTGATGTGACGAGTGAAAGCGCCCCTTTGAGACAATTGTAGCGTACGAAAAAAAGGATGAATATTTTTAATTCTTTTTTTTTTAATTGGTTATTTAGCGTCGCATTCCCTGTTAGGGTATTATCGACGTGTTACAACTAATTAAAACTCGTGGTTTGAACTGTAGGAGTGGACGGTTGTGAGCTCGACCTCTGCCACCGAAAAAACCAGTAGACATTTTTTTGGAAAAATACATCTCTCGGAATTTAGCAGTGACAGGGACTCGAACCCACAACCTCGAACAGCCTTGTCTTGAGAAGCTAATATTTTTAATTGTTGTAATAATATTAATTGTAATAAATCTTCTATTATAACGATTCATAATTACTGGTAAATGCCTCATCTTAAAAAATTATATCTTACACGTTCTATATCAGTTTTCGGTCATCGATGAAACGGTAGCAGATTTTAAACGGTTATCGCAATTTATTAATGCCTTCATTTATCTATAATTAGTAGTATACAAAAAAATAATATGATTCTTAGTATTTATACACATATTTGGTATTGTCAACTACGAGCAGTTTTTCGTATAAATAGTGAATTGTACCGTTTTTCTTATAAAAAAAGTACATTAAGTTCGTTTGACTTTAAATGTAGTTCAACCATTTTGTGCTCCTTAATTTAAATTATAAATTAAATTTAAAATTGTTAAAATTATTATAAAGTCCATTTTTAAGCACTAAAAACACACGGATAAATACCGAATCACCACAAAGCTGAGGTCCGGCGAGTCCGCGCAATTTTAAAAGCAAACTTCAAACGAGAACGAGTTTTCGGCACGTACCCTTAAAGCGCAATTTTATCTGTCATGTAGATCCATTCAGAAAATCCGAGCTTATCCTCCCGCATATAGGCGGCCGCAAGTCGGCCCAAACTTTGCAGCCGCGCGAAATTTCGGAATCATTATATATATACGTATACACGTTGACATTGGAGCGGTAACAAACGCAATCCTAATTTTTGTTGGAAAAGTTGTGTACAAAGCCCTTCTATAACGGGGCGACCAGCCGGCTCGGCCGATATCCAGCAGTACCGCACTGTCCCTCCATCTTTGGCTGCCGGCGCATGGCTAAGGTTTCAATTTTCGCCAATGTCGGCTAAGCACTCGAGGGACGTATAACGCCGAGCTAGGCAGTTTCTCAAGCCTCGCCGGCCGTGGAAAACTATAGCCGTCGTATATGGTATACATGTACAATGCACGCGGGCGCGCGCGCGTTCGTTTTAGGCCGGCGGCATGCTACGGTGGCTAAACAACCTCCGTCCGCCACGTTGGTTAACGCCCGCTACTCTCAATCACGATCTTACTTGATGAGCACTTTGTCTTTGGCAACTAATTCACTTCTCTTGGAATATCAATTGTCAGCAATTTTCGTTCTGCTATGTGTACGGGGTAACTTTCGGTTAACTGATTATTATTAATTATCTTCTAACTATGATTGGTACTATTATACTATCCAATGCAACGTTTTATTTGTGGTATTTTATCTAAACTAAGTGATAATTAACGTTAGTACGTAAATTTAACTAATATACGTATGTCGTAATACGATGGTATGTCTTTAGTAATTGAATTCCATTAAAGTTTGTTTCTCGTAATTACCTCTGATGGGGCAGAATAGAAGGGAAAGTGAAAAAAGACTCGAAGAAAGCTGCGAAACACTGTGCAAATATTGTTTGAAGTCACCCCTCATTAACCCGTGCCGAAGATCGAAGGAGCAACATCAGGAGAGTTACAAATAACGGCTGTTCACGAATTAGTCGGTGAGGAAGGTCGGTTACAAAAGGAATCGAGAGAAAAACAGAGAGAGAGCGAGAGAGAGAGGCAGAATGAGGGAAAAAAGGAGGAGAAATCAACGAGCATAATTAATCGCCCAAGCCGGATTCGCGGTGGTCTATCCCGACGTTAATTTCCCGAGAATAATTGAGATCAGCTGATCGATCGGGGCAGCGGAGGCGGCGGCAGCAACTGCGAGGCCGGTAGGTGGCGAAACGCCGGCTAAGTCATCCCATTCGTCTTAGGTAAGATGCTCGTGAGAGGAGATCATCGATTTCGGCGCGCCCCTGCAGGACTAAGGAAAATTAAATGATGCAGACTCCGCTGAAGGAGAGTTATTTGTCACGGTGGTTGCGGCAGCGCGCGAACGTTCGCTTTTCCTCTCTCTCTCTCTCTCTCTCTCTCTCTCTCGCGTTCCTTCCTGTTCGCCCTCACTGCCTCTACTGCCCCTTCGCTCTTGTCCCGCGCCCGGCGTACATTCGCCTTCTCGCTTGGGCTCCTTCAATCTTCGCCGAGAGTCCTTTGTAGATATAAGTAAGCCAGTGCTTCGTCCCTTTTCTTCATAGCCTCTCTGCCGTATTCTTAGATCAGTGCATTTGTGTTCACAGACTAGACAGAATAAGATTTTACATAACCAATCACGTTTAATTGTTTTCAGTTTTATTATATTCCAATTACGGGTTATTTCAAATCTTGGATTTGTTGATATGAAGCGTTTCCAAAATAAAAAATATTTCATATTTTAGTTTATTGAGTTGTTAACTGAAAGCTATGGTATTTCCTTTTCTTTTATTTTGATTTACTTTTAATCATTGTTTATATGATTTTAAAAATTTCCAGTACGGAATAAAACAAATATGAAACAATTCGCTTTTTTTATGTTTACCAGTTACATCGTACAAATGTAGTGCTATAATATCAATTATCAAAGTATATCAAATTTATGAAATTAAAGGTTGCTTTCATTTTTACAGCTTACTTTTTGGTGTAATTGAGTTTATAGATTTTCTTCTTAATTAACCATATATATAGTGCATAAAATCCAAATGTATTAACAGGATGTTACAATCAAAAACTATTATTGTGCAAGGATTATAGTCAATTTGTCTGACATGTGCAGAGTTGAACTACTTAAAATTATGTATACAGTTGGTGTTTAAAGGTTAGACGAAAATTCTAATATTATCTCTCTCGTCAACAGTGTAATTAATCATAGTTATCAAGTTAATTTAAATGTTAATTATATCTAAAAAAATCAAGTATACTTTAACATATATAGACGTATCTTAAATAACGCAAAATAAACGGTCGGTATTCGATTAGTAGAGTTGATATAAATTTCGCAACATTCGACAATATGCCATCACATTATAATTTATTCGCCCTTATAATTTTCTAGCCAGCCTCTTCTTTTTCCAAATACATACATCTTGTTTCTCTGATTGATTTTTCTATTTATGCAAGCTTTATAATATAATCAGTACTAAGCAAATCTAGGTTTAAATATCATGCTCCAAAACTAGTATTGGAATAAATGATTAAACATTGTGCAAGGTACATTGTTAATTCATAGAATGACGTACGTGATTTATTTTGTTTGAACTACGTGTAATATACCTACTTCGCATTGATCAGTTTTATTAAGAAATGGCTAAAGCTAAACATTTTCATTTCATAGAGAATAAAATATTTAAGCAAAAAGGTAACTAATTCAACCGGTCAGATATTGCGATAAGCATAAATTGACTATCATATAATTTCAAAACTTTTTTCCACCGACAGTAAACATAATTCCCTTCCGCGTACCTTCGTCCGCAGTTTCTTCTAAGCAGTCATCCAATTCTTCAGTCAGAAAGCCCCGCCTCGTAATTTTTTCAACAGCTCTCGCGCTCAGAGCAAGCGCAAAAATTACGATATTATTTTTTCTCGCAGGGCGGACTACTATACGTACGAGCGAGCGCGCACGTCAGAGAGAAAGAGCGAGGCTATATACATAGTATACGCGTGGGCAAGTCCGCCTGATAACTTTTTCCTCTTCTCTCTCTCTCTTCCCGCCCTCCTTTTCCCTCCCTCGGCCCCAGTTCTCTCGTGTACCGGCGCTCGAATTTATGCCAGACGTAGAATTAATGTGTGACAGATTTGTAGTTATTACGAGAAGAGAGAAAGGAGAAGCGGGAGGAGGCGGCGGCAGTGGCGCGTTCTCCTCTCCGCGGAGATGGAGGTGGACGAGGAAGAGACGGGGGTAGTGGAGAGAAAGTGCAGGAAGACGAGTGGCCCGAGAGCGAGCACAGGACTGCCGCCCCCCTTCCCCTTTCTTTCTCTCCTTGTCCCGCTTCCGCCCGGTCGCGCGCTCGCACGCGGCATCTGAAGCGAGAGAGATGAAAGAAAGAGAGACGGAGCTAGTGGCGGCGGCGGCGGAAGTGAGCCCATTACTTATTATAACTGCCTGGTGAGGAGAGAAAGAGAGCGAGCCAGAGAGAGAGAGAGAGCGAGAGCGGCTGTCAGGCATCCATCATCGCGACGAATGGCCTCGCTGCCAATAACATCCGCCGTCATCGCCAACTTTCCGCGGCGGCGACGGCCTTGCCTCCTGCGCTCGCCTGCCATCCAGCCAGCCGGAGGTTATTTATTTGTATTAATTTTACGCCCCAGCAAGGAGAGCCTATATATACACGCGCCAAGGACTCGCGAGCTCTCCTTTTTTCCCCTCTTTCCTTTTGTGTCTACATATATACACGTGAGTGACAACGCATACACATATATATATGTATGCCTATCTCGCAGGCTTTTGATTCGCGGCGATGGTTGCCGATCGTTTTGACGTCTGACCGATTGTTCGATGGGGGGATTTTCATTAAAGTTCGACGGCCGCGATTTTTCAATCCTCGACTATAGTTGTGCGCTAGCGCCTTTTTGTTCGCTGTCCGTAATATGCGTGGACTTGAATTTATGTCATTATCGGAACGGAGTGAGGGAGAGAAAGAAGTGAAATAATCGATTTAATATCCGACGATTACATTTGACGCTTTCTTTTTGCCGGCTGGATTAATTAGCGCTTACCTGCTCGTAAATAAAAGGATGGAGTCATAAATTGCGAGTGGGTTTATTAAATGAAGGTTATCAATTTTATTGCGAGCTGCGCGCGCGCTTTACTTTATTTTTCATATGTCCGGCTTTGTGACTGATAGATTCATGGTGCAAGTTTTCCTCTTGTTCAAAAGGACGTTTAATTACTTGAAAAAAATAGTGTTATATGGAGCTTGTAAATTAAGACATGTACAAGTTTTATTTCTAAGTTTTTTTTTCTCTTTCTTCAATTTACACTGTTAACAACGCTTTTTTATGTTTCTATTTGTATTTACTGCTGTACAGAATTCAAATCGTATTGTACAAACACAAGCATCAACTACTTTATACCACTCGGAAAGTCGCCCTACGGAAAATCATAGATTTGCGTGGCGGAAAATAAAAGTTAGTAGAATAACTGTATTGTCAAAAATCGAGTCGTAAAACTTTTCGACACGATCGTCGACTTCTTTTCCCTCGCTTTCTCTCTCTCTCTCCCTCGTTCTTTCTCTTTTCATCGTGCACAGCTATCGATATACGTCTCCCTTCCTTATCGGTCTACCTTTCGGCCTGCCTCCACGCTGGTCTCACCGCCGTATCTCTCGACAAGAAGGGCCGTATCGTCGACTTATTTACGATCGACGTAAGCCTCGTTTCCTCTCTCTCTCTCTTTCTCTCACATGGATATCGATATCGAAGCCACGGTGGCGTCGATGTCGTAGTCCTCTCGTTTTTTAGCCCATTTTCTCTCTCTTGGCCGTCCCTTCGCCTCCCCTAGATCTTCGAGGTGGACATCGATGGGGCGCACGCGCGCGCATCGGTAGCCTCCCGAGTTTACGGATTTTTATCAGGACGCCCTAACGGATTTACGATTTTTTCGTGGCTACGCCCGCGATGGCCGCAGTAGCTCGTGAGATGTGCGCGCCATGCGCTTCCTTCTTTCGGCTTTGCATTAATCCGTAGCCGAAGTTATGACGGCTACTTTTATAGCGGAAAATTACTGTATATGGTGCTATTCGAGGATCGATCGATAGCATCGTAAAGTCCGTTGCTGACGTTTTTTGGATTTCACGGTTTTTTTTTACTTGTATATCGCCAAGTTAAGTTGGGTGAAGATTAATTCATTGATTCAGATTAGAAAAACTTTATTTATTTACTAATTTATTTATATGTAACTTTTAATATAAAATTGAATAAATTGTAACTCAATATTACAAATCAATATAAAAAATAAGTGATTTGATTAAAATTAAATCATATATTATTAAAAGTATATTTCTTATCATCACCAAAGTTCTACCAATAAAAAACCACTTATCATGAACACACTGTTTACAATTTTTTATGACCACTTTTAAAAATCTCACCTTTGCTTTCTCAAGAAAGCTTTCTTCATTCATAATAGCAGACTATCAACCTCAGGAGACTGACAATTATGACGAATTAGGGTTACGCGGGTACTCCCGCAATCGCACCTAGGTACATATACAGCTACACAGAGCGATCGCACAATGATTCCGCGCGCAAGTGGCGCAATATATATGCCCGCGTGCGCAGAACCGTGTGTGTGCAATGCACGCGTGTATACAGCCTCTACGTCACTCGCCGCAGAGAGATGCACGCTCTCCGCAGTCCAGTTTTCTCCCGCCCTCCCCTCGTCTCCTCTCCGCTTTGCGATGTATATGCACATACACATGTGCGCATATACAGCGAGTATACAGCAGCGCGTCTATCTCCCGGCCGGTCGGTCGAGCGCTCGGTCAGTTAGGCCGGGCATATGGCAGGTCGTATCTGTGCGGCTAGACAGCTGGAGTGACTCATGGTGGATTACAGTGATTGCTTGTTTATGGTCATTAACATCCTCGTGGTCCCATAACTACCCGCGCGCGCTCGGCGTCCCGTCCCATCAGCGAGCGCCCCGACGCACACACACACACACAGTTGGACGGAGTCAAGCAACGCATACGTATGCAGGTGCACGTATGCGCGTGTGGGTGAGCTCGCTCACTCGCTCTGGCATTACTGCTCGGCGAATGGCCGTGCGAAAGGAGGAAGAGAGAGAGAGAGAGAGGGCGAGAGTAGTCTATGCGCAGACATGCGTGATGTCAATGATTATGCTACGTGTCGCCTCTGCCGAGAGAGCGAGAGAGAGGGAGAAGAGGGAGAGAGAGAGAGAGCGAGCGCGTATCGAATTGATGCAATTACCCGTCTTTGTTTATGCGCTCCTCCGCTCGAGGATTACGCTTCGGCGAATGGCTTTTCGCTCGATGTTGTTATACCTTGACGTGAATTACACGCTGAATAATGAGGCCGCGCGCCACGTATTTTCCCCGAATTTCCCGATCGCTTCGGCGCCGTAGTTACTTTATTATCGGCGCGTGGGTGAAAAGTGCTGCCGATAAAAAGTAACCTTTCAAATTATTTAAGATGTCCGTGTAAACAAAAACATAAATATCACACACTAGATATATATAATGAGTTTTTTTTATATGTTAAAGAATTTTATATAAATTAAAAATAATATTTATTGCAGCAATGTGAAGAATATCTTCCCAGGCAAGTAGAAGTAAGTGATCTACAGCAAGCGGTTACAATGTTGTTACGTTAATTGATACGCAATTGAAACAGATTTATGGAGTTTAAATGATCTAAATAAAGAAATATAACTTCGGCGAGTTCACGTAAGCTGGCACTTTTTTAATTTAGTCAGTGATATACATGTCTAGAATGATACATCATAATTTATTCTGTCATACTTTTTTCAATGCACTACATTTTCATCCTCGCAACCGTATGCATAGCACACCCTTTGCGTATTCAATATATAAAAGTTGTTGATCAGTTTACAACAAATTTACATACATATGGTTTTATAGTAGTAATTACTAGTATAATGTTAATTTTTTACCATTAAATTAATTTGAAAAAGCAAAAAAATACAGTTTTTTCCGAAACATAAACTACCGACACTCAAAAGGTAATAAATTAATATAAACCATCATTAATTTATCATAATAAAAATAAATTTTCGCAACAGCTTTAGTTCTACAGAAAATAGCAAGAGCAATTATCAGCAACAGCACATAAAGATCGCATGTAGCTCAACTCCATTCTTCAGCAGTCGCATGTCTACTTGTTCGTCCGGTCCGTCGAAAACGCGATTCGCCACAACGAATGGACCGCTCAGCACACGCGCGCATTGCGTACATAGGCGAGCGCGTGGGCATTTAACGCGGGGCTGATTGATGGAAACGGAGCTCCTAGAGCTGCAGCCGCGTGGCAATTATACGCGTGCGGGCGCGCGCAGCAACACGCAGTGCGCGCGTCACATAGATTGCGCCTGCGCATCGGCCACTGCTCCATACACATACATCGTGCGCTACTGCAGTCTGTATATCGGTTCGCTCGCAAGGTGGCCCGCGTGCACATACACACACGCTTAACCCGCTAAAATCGCCCTCCGTCCCTCCTCCTCTCCTCTCCGTCACTCGTGTCTATGTATATTGTGTATATGTACGCGGAGAGAGGGCTGCGTGCGTCCATTGTACTAGAAATTCATAGTGGATTTAGGGAATCGCTGCGCAAATGCGACTCGCTCTCCCTCCATGTCGCTTCGATAAATGCGTCATATACGGAGCTCCTGTGCAGCCCAGCGAGTGGATTTTGCGCGGGTGCGCTGCCGACGCGAGCTTGGATTTCGAGGCGGGCCCTTATTAAAGCTATCATTCATTCGTAATCATCTCTTGCGGGATGCCTTATCGATGTCGCTATGCGTCAGGCTGGGATTTGCTTTTTAAGTTATGGTAGCAATTTGACGTCCGTTGATGAACATGCGAATTATGTGCTCTTCTTGGACTCAGACCAATATATTAAACTTTCATTTATAATTTATATTTTAGACATTGTTATTCTAATGTGCGATTAAATTTTTGATTTTCTGAAATTTTAATGGAATTGTATTTTTGTAAAAGAACAATGATTTCGGCTTAGCAATGATGTTACAATTTTATTTATAACTGAGATAACAGTAATATAATAATAATTTACTACATCTACTCAATCCACCCAGAACCCTGATAAATTCTCAACCATGGTGGCTGCTTTGAACAACACCGAACATATAATACCGAAAATGTAGGTTTTAGGTCATTAAAAACCTGCTTGTGATCAAATTTTACGAAGATCTGAATGAAATTTTGAATGATCAGGTCAAAATCGACAGTAATTTCATTTGATAGTTTACAAAACTTCTGGTTCTGTTTTAAAATAAATCCATTATAAAATATAAAAATGTGAGCACATTTAAAAATTCTATTCACAAGTTTTTGAGTTTACCTTATAATGTGATTTTCTGTATAAGAATTTCTTGACAAAAGTGGTAGATATAATGACATTTATTTTAAAAACAGTTAATTTTGTCCAAAACCGATATTTTTATTTGCACATGAAAATAAAAGTTGTACATTTCAACAAAACTTTTTTCTACCAAACATTTTTACATAGGACCAAACAAGATTTTAGCAAGTTAGGCCTAAAAGAAGAATTAGAAACAAATAAAATATAATCAAGATAGTGTCTTTTGACTACTGTACTAAAAGAATTTGAAGAATTTGTATGAGTTACATAAATGACTCTGTATGATTTATATACACATACAAATTTTGTTATTCTGCCATAATAGTTATACTAGCATTTCAAATGTAAAATTTAGTAATGGAATTGGACTTTAATGTAAATGTAAAGCATTTAAATAAGAATTGGGCAGTTGACACACTTAACAAAGCAAAAACCATAGCGAGCACGCACAACCTCTCTAGTTTCAAAAACGTTTAAAATTTAAAAAAAATTTGACCTGGTAAAATAAAATCATTAAGGTATGCTTGAAGTGTATGAAACTAGAAAAAGCCGTTTTGTTTCGTTATAAATTAATTATCGTTATTAACATAATGTTCACGTATTTTCGTATAATGATGCGCAGTTCAAGGATGTTCCAAGCATAAGTTTTAAATTATCGTCTATCAGTAGCTGAGGGATTTCGTGACAAATTTAAAATACAGACAATGAAATTGATTTTCTATCAGAGGGTGTTGAAACATGGCTATTGATATTCGTAGAAATACTAATAAGTATACTAATGATCAATTAATCATGTAATTGATATGTTGCATTAATTAAATGAATATTTGCAGTCAACTGATAAAACTTACCAACTAATTGAAAAACGTTCATAAAATATTAAATATTTACAAGTGTATTAATTAAACATATATAGAGTTTGATATAACGACAAAGTAATGCGATTATATAGCACTAGAATTATAATAGACTTAAGGGTAATTGCATAAATATCGTTTCAGTATTCATATTATTTTTAAAAAATATTTAGCATTAGTTCACATTCAATAGTAAAACATAAAATCGTCTTACAATCTAAATTTTGAGCCCTGTTCAAAGTATTATCTGTTATTATCATAGAAGGATAATCGAAATAGAATTTTAATTAATTATTCCATTTTTTCAATGAAACTGATGAAAATTTACTATATTTTTATGAAATTTCAAAGATCTTTACTTAAGAAATCTTAAAATTCAAAGAATCCATACCAAAACTCGCATTTGAGGGACTTAAATACCTATAGATATCGTAATATGTTACGGATCAATTGTATTTGTAGTATGTTAAATTTGAATTTTGTTAACGGATTCGAATATAAATTTTCATAACTATAAAAATTCCAGCGATAAGTTACACTTCATAATACTCTGTACAGAGCTCACTGATTTGTCAGGGATAATTCAATCCCGCAAAAACTAGTCGAAACGTAAATCCGCAACTTTGTTTCTCCGAATGTGACAAGCACTCGTTCCCCCTCACTCCTTCTCTCTCTCTCTCTCTCCCTCTCTACATAAACTATCGGCACGCTTCCACAAGCTCAACCGCTTTTTCGAGATATAATATATAAACTTTTAGCGTGATAGGAAGCTGCAGCTCGCTGTTTCGTCCCCAGCGCCTGCTCGAAAAGTCACAATTCGACAATAAACATCTTATCGTGAATGACAAACAACATTATCAAACGTGGCGCCGGACCAGCGCTGTAAAATGGAGTTACAGGTCGTGCGCTCACGCGCGCGTGCCATTTCTAGATTGCTATCTGCGAATCTAGAGTCATGGGGCTTAACACTAACACCAGCGGCGGCGGTGGCGGCGGCAGTGCGCGGAGAGCCAGCGCGGGACTCGTAATTCGCGCCCACCCCGCAGCAGTAGTAGCAGTAGCGGGGGCAGAGGGGTGGCGGCAATACGGCCGCGCTGCAGTGTTGCATTGGTGGTGGTGGTGGTGGCGGCGTTGGTGGTGGTGCTCCCCCTCTGCCAAACTGGCTCGAATTCACACGCACATAGAGCCACAAAGACAAACCGGCCGGCGCGGCGATATACCGTCAAACGGCCGCCGCCCCTTGATTGCCTCATTGGATCGCATTATGTCCGCGCCATTATCATAATTCAGGGATTTTTCACGGGGGCTTCGTCCTTCTCTCTCTGCCTCCCTCGTGCTGCACAGCCGCTCTTTCGCTCCATCTCGCTCTATATATATATACACGCGGACGTTTGCGCGCTTCCGAATGCACGCGCTCAACGAGGGGAAGAGAGAGAGAGACAGTGCGAAAGCAAACTGAAAGAGAACGAAAGGGAGGACGCGAGCATACGATGATAATGGAACAAAAATGCATAAACAGTTGGAAATTGCTTCATTGTGCGTTTTTTCGACTCCGAGTATTGCGGCCTATAAGGATTTTTTTCGATTATAGGTCGTTAAATTGACTGATCCAGAAGATTTCATAGGATGCGAGTAAATGATTTTAAAAATATATGAAATTTTTTTTTTTAAAGAATAGATGTTAAAAATTTCCGTATGATTAGAGTGAGAATTGATTTAATGAAGAAATATCTTTTGCAATAGTCACAGTACTGTAATAATTACAGTATTGTAATCCTAAATAAAAACTATTCAATACAAAGTTATGTAAAGCTCAAAAGTTCCACCTAATTAGAATAACTATCGGCGAACAATATCTCGCAGATGGCAAGTTCTTAAAAACAAGACAATAAACAGTCGATATTTATGACAGAGCGCAAGACACTGTTACTTGCATCAAACTATATTTCAAGCATATTTATAGCCGCACTTATCATTCACCTATCAAAAACCATGTAACATGGAAATAATAAGATAAAGAGAATATAAGAGACGAGGGGAGAAGCGGCAGCGCCTGCGTCGCTATCGAGCGATCGAAAATTTCAATGTGTATACATATCGCGTGGCTGTGGCATCGAGGCTGGTATATATATATGTGTGTGTATGTGTGTGTGTCTGCACGAATTATGAGTTTCTCGCGGTACGAGTGCGTGCGCGTTCCTGGCGCCGAAAGGGATACCTCCCGATTCATCAATATTCACTTAGCGAGCGGCTGCGGCGGGCGCAGGGCCGGCAACGGCCACGATATACACGAAAATAAGAAGAGGACTTATGGAAATGAGTCGCGCTGGTAATTCGCGTGTTCGCAGGCTCGTTTGTCATACTCGGGGAATCGCGCCGGTCGAATCAATTAACGACTCGCTATTAAAATTATAGAGATGTACAAGCGCACCTTCGCGTACACGAGATCTCTGCGCTTCGGATTTATTGGTTGCATCGGGAACTTCATTGAGCTCTTGCCCCTGAGGTTTATAAGGATTTCATTTTTTATCAACGTCCGTATGATTTCGTATATGTCAATATAGTTTAAACATCTATTCTTTACATTGTTTTTAGAATTTCAGTTTTTTAATATATTTTTAAGGGACCTGATTATCAATTTAGAATTAAAATTTTAGAATTTAAATAAATGACATTTTATATAATTTCTTAAAATAAAAATATTGTTTCAATATTTCAAAAGAAAAACTATACAAAGTCTTTCAAGTTTCAAAGAAATGTAAAATGAAAATACTCATGCAAAAATATGAAAGTGTTAACGTTTCATAAGCTAACAACAGGCGCGCGCTCACAAGCAGATATAAATTAATGCACCCCTAAGCTACATTTGCATAACCATTGAAAAAGAAGAGCTACGCATCCAATTAAAATCATTATCATAAGAAAACGCGAGCACGTATCTTATGCGTTACGTCGTCAGCGCAAGGAAAGGTAGAGGGGGATCGAGAAGAAAAAGGCGAAATTAAAAGCGAGAAAAAGGAGGAAATATCGAATCGCCGTCGTGTTATTACGGAAAATGAAGAGTACGAGTCTTCGCTGCAGCGCAACGGCGGCAGCGGCGGCGGCTGCGTCGGCGTCGGCAGCATATTAGAAGCGATGTGTAAATTGAAGCGAAAACTGTGCTCGTGCGCTATAATAACCCGGAGCGACTCTGCGCGAAGCGTTCAAGATTTCTCGGCCCCCTTAATTTATTGATATAATCAGCTCAGCTTTGTTAAACACGCATAATAAGGACGTCACAAGGTGCGCGTAAGAGAATGAGAGAGAGAGAGAGAGAGAGAGAAAACGAAGAAGGAAGGGGGAGGGAGAGAAAGGGCACACGAGTAGCGGATTATTAACGCGCCACTGAAAAGCTACCTTAATTAGACTTCGCGACGTCGCGAGTGTCCAGTGCGCCCGTTGTTGTTCCTCACTTCTCTCCCTCCCTCTATCCTGTACGCGACTTTCATATTGTTATTGTTTTCATAAATAACGCGACAGTTCTCGTACATTACCTCGCACATCTCCTCCTCCTCCTCTTCCTCCCATTTATTCTGCAATTAAAAGTATCCTTCTTCGCAGAATCTCATTCTTCGCCATCGTTACTTGGCTGATAAGTTGGTCGCTCGACCGAGTGGAAAATAAAGGTAGACGATTCCCGGCAGTTAGCACGCGCGCACCCGTTTCAATTCGTTCTCTCTCTCTCTCTCTCTCTCTCTCTCTCTCTCTCTCTCTCTCTCTCTCTCTCTCTCTCTCTCTCTCTCTCTCTCTCGAATGCGTATAATCAGTCATGGACAATGTGAGCTCGTTCGACTGTTTCAATGGGACTCTGTCAATTAATGAAATTGTAAGGGAATTTATGTGACGTTTCCCTATCTTAAGCTGTATACATGAATATCTTTTGTTGAGAAATTCCCTTGATGGCTTAGATCTTAACAATTATAATTAGGCGTTTATATTTATATAGAGGCGTTAAGATGACCAGAGGTGTAATGTATTGTATAAATTGTTTCCTTTCTTATAATAAAATTCAATGCTATTAATGAAAAACAATCATTTTATACAAAGTTAAATGTAGAAAAAAGAGGCAGTTAGATAATGCTTGTTTTTATTTCTATAAAACAACAAAAATGCGCATTCAACATATTATGAGTTTCTTTGAAACTTTGACGAATTTAAAATAATTACTATTTAAAACAGCGAAATCGTGAAAATGAAAAAAAAAATACAAAGTTAAATTGTTTTTTCCTAAATTGATCAGCTGTCAATGTAAAACAGATGCAGAAATCGTAACTTTGCCAGAGCGACACAATCGCTCTTTCCGCGCGTTAAATAAACAAAGCGACGGATAACACGTCCAGTCATAAAGCTGCCACACGAGAGAGCGAAAAAGAGGGCGAGGAAAAGCCAACGGCAAACAAGCGCATTCGCGAGTGAATTCTTTATTTTTCGCATGGGCCACGCGCGCGCTCACACGCGGTGAGTCCATCAAGCACGGGTACGAGAGCGAGAGTAACTGCGAAAAAAGTCACCTGCCTCGCCATCCATCTCCCTTTCGCACGCGTGGCGATACGAGCGTGCAGGCGGAGGTAATCACTTGGTGATGCAGTCCCGCCGCACACTCGATGTGTGTAGTGTCGGACACGAGGAGAGAAAGACAGACAGAGAGAGAGAGAAAGAGAGGAAGCCGCGGCTCGACGACGAAAGAGAAACGAGGCGAGAGTGATTGCAGCGGACGACGACGAGTGATGGCCGTGGCAGTGGAATGGGGGAGAGAAAAGAGAGGTGGAGACTTTTAAGCGACGACGAACGATGGACAGCGGGAGAAACGAGGATTCCCGAGCAGGTGTGTTTTTACATCGAGCCCCCGTGGCCACTTTCACGTCCGCTGCGTAACTTTAAGCACTCGTTAATGCGCTCACTTTCGTAATATACTTCTAATGAATGGATTTTTAGGCGCTTTTTTGCTAGACTGAAATTGTGTATAGATATACCGCAAGATGAGATATATTTATTTTTCATGCTTTAGAATATCATAACATTGGAACACATTTTCTCCTGTTAGAACATCGCATAGTATTTAATACAGAAAGCTCTCTGAAATAAAATTGTCACTATTACTAACTCTAAGTTTTTTAACATATTTTTCTATAGTATTTTTTACTTCCGCGGCGATATATATTTTCGATAAATGTGTTTGAGTTTAAATTTAACATTCTTCTATGTACATGTTTGACTTTTTTTCATATTTTATTAATTTTCTCTGTTTTTTAGCTTATTGGATATATTTAGCTCCAGTGGAGTTGTTACAAAAAGTATTAATATTCTCCTTTACAAAGTTTTCGTTAGATATAAAAAATGATTTTCAAAGAGTTTTTAACAATATACCTTAAAAGGAAGAGAATAAGAGTTTACTCTCTTTTAACAGCTTAATTTGTAATTGATCATGTAACACAGGGAAATTACATCGTTCAACCCCTATTATCAATCCTCGGGGGGTTACATGTTCGAAGAATCATGATGTAATAGTATAAGAGACTTATGAATCTTAAAAATTTAATGAAAAAGTTGCTACTACTAGTCTGGATCTTGTCAAAATTAATACAAAATGACATTTTAAAGATCATGTCTTTGCAACTACGCTAAAATAAATATATACATAAACGTTACTACTAACGTATTCTTTTAATGTTAAATAGTTATCGTTTTTACGGTTTGTTGTAAAATATACTATATTTATGTTTTAATTCTATTTCGTGACAGTATAGCTAATATATTTTTATGTTAGTGTATCATTAAAATACAATTAAAAATGTTATTTTCGAAGAAATTCATTTTGGTTTTCTTGGTCGCATTTCAGAATAGTTATGTAGTACAACTATATTTTGAGAACCTTTTAAAATACGTTTGGTGGACCTTTTCAGAAATGTCTTTAAAAAAAAATGCTGCCTTCTTTAAAGTTTCATAAAGTCTGTTGAAAAAAGCTACTTTGTAAATTGATTAAAAAGGAAAAAGAAAGGCGAGTATATTGTAAAAAAGGGCCCCGACGTAAATAAACAAGCGGACAAAAGAATGCCTTCCGCAAACAAAAGAGTGTATTTCAGAGAGCGAGACAGCTTGGGAGACGTAGTAGTATAGTAGTAGTAGTAGTAGAGGCATGCGCGCGCGCTCGCGTCGCGGACGATGTAGCGCGTGCAGCTCGACGCTCGCGCGCGCGTACCGCAGGCGGCACACAAAGTGCGAGTATTAGAGCGATTGACTGCCGGACGTAACCCGGGTACGTGCGCCGGCCGGTAACACGTGTAACGTACTGCCACCATGTATCTCCCGCCGCCGTGTTTATGTGCTGGCCGCACATACACTTGCAGCGCGCGGCACGTTGCAACGGCGCGCAGCCTCTCCCTCCGACGCTTTCCCTCGCTCGCGCGCGCGCGCGCGATTCCGGAGAGAGGCACAAGCGTGCGCGCACCGACGATTTGCCACATCTGCGCTGCGGCCCTCGTTTTCTCCCTCTGCCACCCGAGGGTTCGTCTCTCTCTCTCTCTCTCTCTCTCTTCTCTATCTCCCTTTTTCCCTATTTTCGCCCGATGCTGCCTGCTCTTTCTCGTGTTTTTGGCCTTTCGACGTTTCGACGTGTATGTGCAGTCGGTCGCGCTGATTAAATCTTGCCCTAGACACTCTGGGGGCAGCTTATCATCCGTGTTATGATCACGTTTACATGGTGAATTTGTCGCTGTAGTATCGTTTTTTATAGAATACACGTCGATTATTTTTTACTTTACGATAATAATACTTTTTATTGTAAATTGAATTGATCCATTTCTAACATAGCCAATAAATTATCTTATTTATAAGAAACATATTTGTTTAAAATGAAAAAATTCTAATGATCTTCCTATTTTTTATGAAAAGATCAAATATCCAACACATAGTTTAGAAAAATAAATTCACTACAAAGTATTTTAGCGCGGCAACGGAAATGATTTTGCAACTTGATTTCGGCTTCATCAGAAAAAGACATAAACCAGAGAGCACTCGATTCCGCATAAACCCTTTGTTATACGGAAAAACCAACTCCCGGTACTCCGGCTGAAACTCAGCTATTAATTTAAATGTCGTGCGGTTCGACGCGAACGTAATTTGTTGAGACTAGCTGCGCGGCCGCTCGCGATCATCGTCGGCGCGTATACATACATACATATATAAACATACAGACTCACACGCGACCGTCAGGGCATAAAAACGACGCCGCCGTCGGCTATTTACCCCGCATATATATTCCGAAAAAGCGCGCGCTCGTACATATTTCGTGGTGCGTGCGAACTCCAATCGCGCGAAATTTCGGAGAGCAAATCGCTTCTGCGCGAGATCGCGATCGCGAGCGGGTCGCGTGGGTGGTAAAAAACACAAAGCTCGTGCCGATCATGAAATACGTCGCAGCACTGCGCGCGTGCGCTACTCCCCAAAACTATATAGATATATATACATATAAGTGTTCGCCGACTGCGTCATACAGAGCGTTGGAGAGTTTATAGCGATGCGACAAAAATGTAAATGCGTCGCTGGATTTTACACCATAAATCTCACGTTAATGTGTGGAAAAGAGAGCGAGGGGGTGTACGCGCGAGATCGACGTGGCAAAAGAGGGAAAAAACGGGTATAGCGCGAGTAGGGAGAAGGAGTTGGGAGTCTGGAGTTTATCAGCCCCAAGTTACGATGGGGAGGGTTGCGAAAATTCGCCGATCAGTTGCAATCATACAGGGTGTATCTGGAGGGTAATGTATATATAGATGCTGCGACAAAACAAATCAATTTTATTGCAGTTGTGATAGCTTTGACAGTTCAAAAATGTAGAATTTTAGAGTTGAAAATCGTGTTACTTTTAAATAATATTATATGTTCTATAAAATTGATCCAAGGAAAAATTGAGGAATATATTGCGTACTTGTTTGACGAATTTCCAAATACTCTAATAATGAATCGCTGTTATTTGTTTACTTAAATTACTATAAAAAAAAGTTTGTAATGGAATGCTATACGTAAATGATAATAGATGTCGCATAGGCTTATAAAAATAAGTATTGACCTTGACCGATTTTTCTGAAATCCAAGGTAGAATTAAAATTATTTTTCCAACGTTCTGTTTTGAGTACTCGGCGTTTAGCTTTTCAAACAGCACTTTAGCTTACAGTGTTAAAGAGACAAACGAATGAGAGGCAAAGAGAAAAAATCAAAGAGAGCGAGAGAGAGAACGAAAGAGCCAAAGGGCGAACAGGACAAAAAGAGGAGAGAGAATCTAAAGAGAGAACAGGCAGCGAATAAGAGAGAGGGAAGAGAAAAGAGCGGAGAGGGAGGTGGAGGAGGGGGTGGGGAAGGAGGGCTTCACCACGATAGATCACGAGCGGGCGGCAGTGTGCTCCTTCGAAAAACATCCATAAAACGCAGTAGGGCGGACTCGGCGACAATAAACTCTACATATAAATCTTGTCCTGTGACGCCGTGATACGCTGATGGCGAGCACGATAATCTCCGAGAATGCGGGACCCTTCTCCCTCCCCCCTCCCTCACCATCGCTACACCCCCTCCCCGCACTCTCCTCGTCTTCTTTATTCTTCTCTCCGTCTCGCTTGTGTTCCACTGTCCGCCAGCGGAGCGAGCTCGCGCGCAAACTGCTTCACCCCTTCATCCATCCTAGAGGGACCTTCTTTCTCGCTAAACGCATCCCGAATTTGCATCTTCGAAATACGAGTTCGGACTGCATAAATTTCTCGGGTCGTTTATAAACTTTGCGTCCTCGTGATTCTCTCTCAATCTCCCCCCACTGGCCGTCTTCATCCAGTGCGTGTTTTTCTTTCATTTTATTTTCGAAAAGAAAAAAAAGAGAGAGAGTAAGGGCTTTTATTTTCGTTGCTCATCGATTTCTTTGCGTGATCAGACGGCCTAACGCATTATCCGTGAAGTAAAATATGTTGTCCAGTCCTACGCTTTCAATCAGGTCTTCCATCGATTTTCGCGTGGCTCGCAGCTGTTCAAGAATTGATTTATTTTTCGAAAATTTCGCTCGATCAAATAAATTTTGGGATGGGATCGAGCTTTTTTCTTCATTTTTATGGGAATCATTGCCTCCAAAATTATTTACGGGCGTTTTACGGAAGAAATATTGAATAACATATATATCGGTGAAAACCAACAGATATAAATAATGTTTTGGTATGGATTAAAATAAATTTTAGAAATATGGAAGATTGAGGAGAAAGCAAGATATTAGGCTACACTTTGTATATTCAGAAGTAAATGAAAACGAACTAACTTCTACTTCATAATGGCTTATGAATTATTTTTTTATAGCTATGTGCGTAAAACTAGAGTTTGCGTAAAATGATGTATAACATATTTTTACTCCATGCATCCATCAAAAAAAAATTGTACGCTGCCTACACTTCAGTTACAAAAATAGTAAAGATATCTGTTCCGAAATTAGGCTTATCGTACATTAGCTTATAATACCTATGCATAAAACCTTTCTTACGATTTTCTTAACATTAATAATGTACTATTCCTCTATACTTTGGAAACATAAAAAAAATTTTGCAATAAAATATATTAACCATTTCAACCCTGAAATTCCAACACTCCTCGAAATCTGTGAGCTTCTCAGCTCATACAATTGCTTGCACGAGAAAGCGCGGCATAACCAAGCGCAGCCACGAATCGCGCAATTAATCTCGTTGGCGCTCCAAGTTGAAATCGAAGTCGTTTAGATTGCTGCGTGCGCGTGTACGCATATATACATACCTCCTTGCGAGAACGCGTGCGTCGAGGGCGCGCGGAATTAAAGTCTCAGAGAGCCGGCGGCGGCAGCGTTCGCCCCTTCGCGTCTCCGCGTATCTCGGGACCGTAATTCACGGTGTGCGGGCGCGCGCTTCCTAAATGCTCCTAACTCTCTCCTATTCCTTCGCCGCTCTCGCGGATCGAACAATGGCGCGTGAAATTTCAACTTTGAACCGTCGCGCCCGCCTCTCGTCCTTATACGTGGCTCTCCCCTCTCTCTCCCACTCTCTTCGCTACTCTTCTTGCGCGCTGAGATTTGCGACGCTAATTTTCTTTTGATCTCGCTCGTTGATTCGGAGTAACTACATATATGTATATGGAATTGTAGAATTCTTTTAGTGTAATAATTTGTATTTTGATTTAGTATATAAAATTAATGCCAAAGACGCGACTTTCCTCTTCCTAACTTTTCTAAAGTAACATCACAAAACAGAACTATTATCGGATTTCAAAAATGAAATAAATTACTTAATCAATAATAATAATGGAAAAACAATATGACTATTTATTAGAACAGTACATCGAATCAAATAATTCTTTACGTAAGTCGTCTACCAAACTATTGATAATGCACGTCAAATTTATCGACATACAGTTTCCTCCTGTCCCCTGTAAAAAAGTAATTACTTGAAAGTCACCGGCGCTCTAATGAACCATGCGATTCATCCAATTTATCTAATCCAACAAGTGGAATCAAGCCACAGTTCGACGCTCGCGCCACGAGCGCAATTTTGCGCGACGAATCTCAGAGCCGCTTATTCGCAAGAACGAGAGATTGCTTACCCTACTGTACGCGAGACGAACTCCCAAAGGGAGTGTCTTCTCCGTTGCACCGAGCCGTCCGTGCGACAGAGCTCTGCTTCGCAAAAAAGTTGGCCGGAGAAAGCAAGAGACGAAAAGCGTCGGTGTATATATAGTGTGTATATATATATAGCGCTTCGGTACCTAACGAAGCGAAAATCTACACGATACGTATATCTATATGTGGATGTATATTCCTGAGGGGCCGCTATGTGCGCAGAACGCAAAGCTCGCGAGATACGCAACAGCTTCTATATACACACGCGGAGTTGCTTGACACGTTTAATCGTCGTGCTCAGCATCTTAGCCGTCCTCTCTTTCTACACAAGGTCTCTCTCTCTCACTCTCTCTCTCGCTCTGTCTCTACATCGTTGATGACGGGGCGGCGGGGCCAACCTACATGAGAGCGGAAGCCGTTAACGGGCTGCCGTTTTCGATAAAGCGCGCATCGCGCGGCTGACACTGATCGCGCAGGACGTGCGCGTAGCCAAGCTGCTCGTAAAGTGTTTAGTTGAGGGGAAGCTTGATGCCGCCGATGGCGACGGAGTGCGCGTGTGAAAAGGAGAAGGGAGGAGTGAGAGAAAGGTTTGAGAGGAAAAGCGCGGAGGAAGCGTAGGGGGGTAAGTTTAGCTGCGGAGGATGGGTAAATCGCTTCTGCAGAACGCGTTTTCTCGCGTAAATTGCAGTGAATATGTAAAGTATGTATGATAAGGCAAGGGACGGGCAATTATATTATTTTACTTTTTGACTTTTCACAAAGATTTGGTTGAAAAGCAATTTCGGTTTTTGCATTTTTTTTTTATTTTTTGGATCTCGCTTTATTTTTGTCTTGATAGTGTAAAAACTATGCGTTGTTGATACTCAATCAAAGATTGTCAAACAAATCGCAAGCTTTTATGCTGGCAACAGTTTTAATTCTAAAAAAATGACCTTTATATATTAGTCAATTTGTTCCAGTTGTATATATATTTCATAAGAAGAAAAATAAAACTAGATAGAGCAAGCTTTTACTTGCTTTCTACAGAATGAAAAATGTTAATTCCTTCATAAGTTACATACGTTGAAAGATAAGCGCAAAATATACATAAGATATATCTTTCAATCTCTAGTTTAATTTTCTTTTCTTCGAAATGCATTCTTGATGACGTAATGATTTTTATTTGAAGAAAGCTCTTTTTGATTATCTTTTAAAAATAAAGCTATTGTCAGCAAAAAATATACCGATCGATTGACCGTACCTGTTCCATTTTTTTTTCTTCTATATTTAGAATACTCGCGATAGAATCAAAAAAACCTAATCTGGTAAGTATGGCCCTCAAAAAATTGTTATTCATTGATACCGATAGTTTTTTTCTATATTTCCCGCATAACTGTTTATATGCTCGTTATTAAATTTTAATATTCAACTATAAAAATAACAATTTTTCAATTTAATCAAGGTTTTTGTCATTCAATTTAATCATTCAAACGTTTTATTTTGGAAATTCATGGAGCGCAACATTAATTATAATGCACAATTCCGACAGCTAATCAATTGTACGCAAACAAAGCTCGTCCACAAGGAGCATGAGCAGCATCAGCAACAGCATCAATCGTTCTATCAATCACGCGCAAATCATTGCATCGAACACAACAGATACTTTGCCCCTATATAATCTCTCTCAACACGCACACGGTACACACATAGCCTCAACCCCTCCGCTTGCACACATCTACACTGCGTACAAAGCATCCCCTATATATATATTATACAGCTTCACGGAGAAGCGCAGAGATGGAGGAGGAGGAGGATGCGAAGCGCCCATCCTCCTCCTGCTGCCAGTGGCACCTCAGAGAGCGACGTAAAGACGAGTGAAACTACACGAGCTCTGACGCTAATAATTGAGTGCCGTTCTGTCTAGTTAGCTCGCAGGAGCCTCCTGCCCCCCTCCCCCGTACACGCTAAACTCGTCACGTTATCGACTAAAGCGACAGCGATGCGTGACAAATCCATCTTACGTAAAACGTCGCGCCTCCGCGCCGACACTATTAGATGCAAGCGCTGGCGTACGTGGTATATATAGGAGTGAGGCGCTTGTTTAAAGGGGTTGCGGAGTGGCGTGTCGCTCGGCGAGGGCGCGAGCAAATGCGAGAGATCGAGCGATACGTCGTCGTGCTTGGGCATGCGGCTGGCGAAAACTGTTGCGCTGCTTTAACGTTGTCTCGGAGCTTCAGTCTATGCGAAATTCAATTGCTTTGCTTCGTTTGGAAATATTTACTCTTCATGCAGGCGTGTTTTAAGTAAAAGAGAATATGAGTAAAATTCTAATCATTATAACAGTTTCTGATTAAACTTTCATCTCGATATTTTTTATCTATTCAATTAGTTTTTATGATTATGATAGAGTTAATTTATACTTGCAATTCATTGAAGTTTTAGAAACTTATTTTTATAGAAAATACAGAAAGCATTTTCTCCTTGATTTTAAATTATCAGTAAATTATACTAGGTAAAAATTTTATAAAAAATATTCAATCCGTAGAAGAAGGATATCTAATTACGGTATCAACATCCATTTTGAATGGCAAAACATTAACGGGACTCTCACGTATCTGTAAGAGAAGATTACGGTCGAAATCAAATTTATTGATATAGTATCTTATAATTCAAGTAAATTATGTCAACATCTTTATAAATATTTTTGCTTCGGATCAACCTGAAATCGTAATTTCACTACAATGCTAAACTAGAAACAGCCTTTACACAGAACGAGCGTCCGTAAAACTTGCAGCTCCCATCATTAAATCCCTTGCTCGGTATTTACAAGGCTTTGGGACAGAAAAAAGGCACAGAGGGGTAGAAAGAGAGAGAAAGAGAGACTTGGAAATTCACACGGTGTGGAGTTAATGGCGCGAAGTGGCAATCCGTAAACGAATTTTAAGAAAAGTTTGCAAGGGAAGCTTTTCAATTTCAATGGCTTGGATTGGAGTCGAACGGGAAGAAGAAAGAGAACGAGAGGGAGAGTAACGTTGGAACGCGTGAACGGAACGAGAGGGAGAAGAGCAAGAGAGAGAGAGAGAGGGAGAGATTGGGTAGAAACAGCTCGTAAATTTATGGTCGTCGGCAATGACGATTGTGCTCGTGCGCGCGCGCCTCTGGCGCGAGATAACGGGGCCGAGCGCGCGCTCTGCTCGACGACAAAACGTCGTCGCTTGGCTGCAGTGTCTCGCGGATTTTTTATCACGTCCTTCCTTCCTGCATTCGTCAGCGACGGCAAGAAGAGGCAGCGCCAGCGCTACTCTCCCATACCCCGCAAGAGATATAGAGGAGAGAGACGAAGAGACGGAGGGAGAGTAAGTCGAAGACGGGCAAAGCCTGGCTCTCGAGTGAATAATTAAATTACGCGAGCGGGAGAGCGAGCTCCGCTCCACACTCCCCCTCTCGCTCTTCTCTCTGTCCTTTTGATGGCTCCGAAGACGCCCAAGCAAAAGGGAGAGGGGGATGAAGAGCAGGAGTGTAGCGGACGGAGCGGTGAAATTAAGGGAGTACACTGCATCACGAGAAAAATATGAAAAAGAACGGCGCCGGACTGAGACATAGGCGAGAGAAGCAGAAATTGAGATAAGAGAAGAAAAATAATCTGTCGATGTTGTGCGAGTACGGATGCGCTATGTCAATGAAAATTTATCGCTAATACTTTTTCAAAATAGTACATACAACAAAATGAAATTTTCAAGCGTTTTTTTTTATAAAACTATACATTATTTTGAGAATAACAAATATCTATCAAAATTGCAAACTGCGTCAACGGAACATAATATGTTCCAAAGCAACGGAACATCTGGCTTATTTGATAGCACTTCATATCCGTCTCTTCTCTTCTCTCTCGTTTCTGCCTCATCGAAAAAAGTCATGACACGGAACGTATACCAAGCATTTTTCGAGCCCACACGGAGCGGCGTGAACATGCCGATGATCTAACGCCGCGTAGATTTCTCCGAGGAATTCGTCGATCCTCCTATGCGCGCTCGCGAAAAATGAGGACGATGAAGGAGCGCTCGCTCTTTTCCTCCCTCGATTTTTACTTGCCGCGCTCACTCGCTTCCCCCTACCTTCTTTTCTTGATCCCTCGGCCATGCTCGACGGATAGACGCGCGCGGCCGCGCGATCACGCGGGGGAATTGAATGTAAAACGAAGTGCGCGCGGCCAAGATCCGAGCCACTTTCACGGAGGAGCGCGGCCCATTTTTCATTAGGTCGCCCAAGAATGCGAGCACACGCGTCGACCTCCCTCTCCCCTCCCCCGCCGGCGAAAGCAGCCAATATATCAGCAGTTGAAAATTTTACGTTTCGAGTATTGGAATTATTGCCGACCTTGGAAAATATAGACTCTGAAAATCGGAGAGGGACGTCAGCGAGATGTGCGCGCGCGCGCCTGGAATTCCCTTTCTCGATCTTATTACTCGAATATTGTCTTCATAACTCATCGACACGTCCTCCTATATCAGATTACAAATTAAATTATTCTAAACCAAAATTCGTTTTATTTTGTATTTTTTTATCGCATATGTATATAGATATTGTAACAACAAGATGGACTAAATAAAACGATGTAAAGTTTTAGTTATATTCAACAATTCTTTATTCGGCATCGTTAACGTAAATATCGAAAGCAGACGCTTCATCACTCGAGACTAGCGAGCGAAAGCACGTTCACCGTGCAGAAAATAGAGAAGCGCGATCCCTAGTTACAGAAGAACGCGCGAATTAACGAAATTTCTTTCGGTGTAGATTTAATTTTCAGGGAGCATACATAGAGCGACAAACCAGGTGCGCCTTCCGAACGCTCGGCAAAGGCGAAATGGCCCTCTCTCTCTCTCTCTCTTCCCGTATACAGTATAGACATATAACGTATACATGCACGCGCGCGCGGGCGCAAGGGCTGTATAGATCGCTACGTGCGGTGGCCCTCGGCGCTGCCTGCTGCCTCTCCTCCCGAGACAACGACACAATCAATAAACAACACGTGTAGATAACAATCCCGGATGGAGGATCGCCCTGTTTTCTCGGAAGGCCACGCGGTAATTGTCGTACGTGCCCCGTCCGAGTAGCGCGGCAGCTTCTCCTACCGCGCGCGATCGTAACGCGCGCGTATGGATGTGTATGTGTGCGCAACGCGGCTTCTATATACATGTATATATATACACCTTCCGTAGAGGGAGAACAAGCTTTCTCTCTCTCTTGCTCTCTATCCGTGACGCGCGGGCGGTGTATAGGAGAACCGATGTATCAGGTATAAGCTGTGTGCGGTGCGCGCATCGCGCGGTGATTACAACGTACGTGCATCGAAAAATTATTCCGGTTTTGCATATTTTAAGGGAAATTAAATTGCAAAGTGCTGCCGTAGCACTGCTCAACCCCGATTACCTAACACGTTTCGCGTATATTTTCTCTCTGTGTACACGAGGTTTATAGTTTTTAGTTTTGCAAGCGTATTTTGCCCCCCCCCCCCCCTGGAATAGTATCTAGAACATCAGATAAGTAAGTGGTTGCTGCGTGGTTGTCAGTTTTCTTTTTTTTTCAAGCTCTCGTACCATAAAAAGTAACGTACAATGGAAATATATGACATTAATCAATCACGACAAATGTATATGATAAATATTTTAAATAAACTATGGTTATAATATTATACTATTATTTATTATACTTTTAATTTTGATATTCGGAATTTCGACGATTTTTAATAAAGTATAATATATTAAAGTTTGAACCATAATTATAGTAAATGAATTTATATCATAGTAACCAATTCTATAAAGTATCATCAAAATATGCATATAATCAAATAATCAATTTGAGGAATTAAACAATGCATTTTTTTACCAACTTTAATCTTTTATAAATTTGCAAGGATACGCTTTTTTTAATTTTTGAAAAAGCAAATGAAAGGTCATGCTCTTTAGTTTAATTTACTATTTTCAAAATGACCTTTAAGTCTTCTCAAAGGTAAATGGTGACCGTTTTAAGAAGTGGCATTTTTCAAGATTTCTTTCAAAATACAGCGAAAAAGTTCAGAACTTTTTTTAGCGGTAATGTCTAATGTTGCAACTTCTCTCCCAGTTGCATCTTCTCGTATCACCCCAAAAAGCACGTATAACATTTATGATCTTATACATTTACTACAATAATTCGCTAATAACAAAGTATAATTTCTTAGCTGTTTTCTCGGGCCGCACCGATTTGCAAACAACTTCGGATTTATCTTGATTACAAAGTTTACGACTGAAGTTCGATAAATACAGACACGCGAAGAGCAGAGAAGTTGAAAAAGGCAAATCAGCATAATAACGAAAGACGAAGTGTAAGATCCTCGTGCAGGTTTAACGTGAAGTGCGCAGAGCGGAAAAGAGAAAGAGAGAACGCAAAAGCGGCCAGAGCGCGCCACTGCTCGAGCTCGCGAATAAAGAGTGCGCGCGGATTAAGAATGCTTCCTCGGAGACGAGTTATAGTCGCTTCCTTCCCGTAGTTGGAATTAATCGGCCATTCCGGAGGCGATGCATTAACAGAGACGAAGGGCGCGAGCGCGTTTTCTCTCTTTCCAACTCTTTCCCCCTCTCTTTGCTGCACGACCCTCTCTTTTCAGCCACGCACTCTTGCAACGCCCCCCTCCCTTTTTTTGCTCCTGGACTTTGCTGTCGCTTCATGCTGCTTTCGTTAAGCACAAAGACGAATTTCACGCGTGCTCTCTTTCGTCAATTTAAACTTGTAATTAATTGTCATAAAAACTGACATCTATATTTGCTTTTAGAGAGGAAACTAGTGCAAACTTTATTTATATTTTTAACACGAGAATTAATTACTTTCTATAATGCATACATTTTATGATAAATATGCATGAATAATATATTATAAACTACAGTATTGATTCGGTGGAAAATGATACGCCGATCTAAGTCACAATATGTTGAGCTTTCGGATAGAATAATTGCATTAGTCTGGGACAGCATTCGAAATGAGTTCAAATTTAGCGATTCTCTCACTCTTTGTAGATGGCAGCCAATCTAGATCGCATCACGTTACGTCATGTCAGCCCGCATCACATTGTGCCCGGGCGTGTAGGTTGCCATTAGCGATCCCTTGCGTGATGGAAATCCAACCGTGTGCGCGGTTCGCGTCATTCGCCTTCTCGCGCCTGACGCATGTAAGAATGAGAAATTAACATATCCATCAACACGTTTATGGATAGTGGTATCAACGCGTATCTGCAAAGAGGGGGAACAATATTATGAAAAACAATCTAGATTCCGACATTACTTGCAATTCTTTATTTAAATATATCTTAATTTTAAATACATTGATGCTGGCAATAGGTATAATCCACTGAGAAAAATATTAGGAGTATCAAATAAATATTTATTTGTTATTACTACTTTAGCACTGGAATTAATAATAGCAAATAAATATTTATTTGATACTACTAAATAATTTTTAATAATTAAATTTTTAATTAATGATTCCTGATTTCATTGAAAGTCTTATAGTATACTTTCAAGGCTGTAATTTTAATATATGTTCATCAATATAGTTTCTACGATGAATTTGCATATCATTTCAACAAATATTTAGTTGAGGTAGCCATTTTCATTAGTAACTATATAATAGGCTTATTACCATGGACATTTTAACAACAATAATGCATCCAATCAATTTTTTTAGTGAAAATGCTTCTTATAATTGAACATAATATAATTAATGATTGAAATGGAATAGAACTACGACAAGCAACGTACGAATACCGGAAACTGGACAGTGCGGGTAAGGAGTTAAAGACGGTACAATAAATTAACAACACGAAGCAGTCACTTGGAAAACAAAAAGAGCGGCTTTATTTCATCGGTCGGATCTCATAATAGTCACGACTCTACACGCTCACCACTGGCGAGAGACTAATGAACAGAAACAACTTATCGTTGATGCTACCCAAAAGCTAATAATTAACGCAAAACTCGATATCACTCGCTACAGCTAAGCCCTAACCATAACTAACGCTATTACGGGAGTAAGAGAGAGAGTAAATAATAACAACTCATACACAGTATGATTATTCACTCTCTTGAGCGCAATACTCTCCTTCACAGCGAACGGCCAGAACACCTATATAATACAAAACTACCAAGTCGGAAGAAGTGTGGGGGCATGATTATGATGCCCTTCTCCCAGCTTCACTCGCTAAATCTCGTATGCAAAGCTAGCACAAAATAAGCCAGCCGCTCGCGCCGCAGTGGCGGACAAAAATCAGAGCAAAGTCATAGCCAAGTCTCGTTTTCAAAGGCGCGCAGTCGAGCTTAAGGCATTTTACGCCGGATTAGAAAACCCCTGGAAAATACCGTTCCACGTTGCTGTTTCGTTAAAGCGCCTACGCACACTTACCGCCACACACACACACACACACACACACACCTATACCCTTTCACTCGGCAAACAAAAGACAGAGAGATACGCAGGCGCGCAAAACGTGGCCCATTAAAGGGATGCCGCAGGACAAGACAACGCGCGACGTTCCGATACGTGCTGGGCATTCGACCCGACTGCATTCGAGCGAGTTTCGCGAGTCTGTGGCATGCAAATACGAAAAGCTCGTTGGGGTAGAGAGGGAGAAAGAGAGAGAGAGAGAGAGAGCGACGAAAACTTGGGAAGCGCCCGGGCTAATTGCAATCTTGACTTCACTCCTGAGCTTCATAACGCGCAGGGTAAAGCGCTACTCGCGCGTGCGCCTTGTGCCCGAAACTTTTTGGCTTATTGTGCTTATTAAGTGTCCACCGGGAGATGCGATTCTCGCACCCTTTTCTATATCTTCAGAGAGTAACCGCTAGGGATTTCCGCCACGCCTTGGATATCTTTGAATTCTTCATGCTGCAGGTTATTGCATAAGAAATTTTACAAAACTTGTGGTAGTCTATATATAGGCTGGCTATAGTATGCATTACTGATTTACACTAGCTTTGCAATCGATGAATAATGTATCATTGTGGAAATAGGTTGTTTGTTATCATTAAGAATATATTTAAACTCTGAAAATTTTATCCTATATTCGTAATATATTTATTTTGCCTTTTTAAAGGTGAAAGTAAACAAATGTTTCCGGGGAAAAAGTATTTAAAAACTTTTTTAAAGTACAAATTTGACATACGAATTCAGCGCTTTCAAAAATATTTGTTCGTATATATCTGTATGTATACGCGTATGACCTTCCATGAGAATTAGAGAATTTATGGTTCAATTTTGACCAAACATTATTTTCTTTTGTTTTTAAATTTTTTTTTAAATTCGTTAATTTTATTCTGTTTTATAAGAAAAAGTTAATTTACGAAATGTGTGAGACGGAGATTTAATCGCCAATATTTTATTTTTAATTTTAGTTTTCTATATAGTTTTATATTTACAAAAATGATTTTTTTCTACATCTATACTAAATACTCATCAAATTTGCGTTTCCAAATAAAATTAGCGACGGCCAAATCTTTTTCACCTGTTGAAAAGTTTTTTAGTTCTACAACGGTACAGAATCGGAGAATGTTTAGACTCATTTCGCGATTTATGTAAAAGCAACATTCCCTTTTGAAACATTACAGAATTGGGTTTGCAAAATTCTTAAATATTGATAAATCTATAATAAAGATTTAAAATTACAAAATTTTATCTATATATGTACAATAAATAGTCCAAGGTACTCTTGTGAAGTAATTTACTTTTTTTAATAAATACAAATAAAAATTTTTGACGAAACTGACTTAATTCGTTTTGCATTCATTCATGCGTTGACCTTTTGTTGTGTTCTCGCTTATTTAAACTTTATGCCATGCAAAAGAGATGCATTGAATTACGTAAAATATTATAAAATCTTAAATTTTACAATTAATGATAAATTTTTGAATTCCAATTATTTTAATACTGGCACTTTATTTTTAAAGGATTAATTCAATTACATGTATATCTAAAGTTTTTTTTGGGTATTTTTAATTGTATAGGATTAAAATTGTATGACAAGTGAAAAAGATTAAATCCAGTAAGTTTCAGAGAAAATTGTTGCGAAGCCCAGCAAGTATATAACCGAAAATAAGCGAATCCGAAGCCCAACCCGCAGCGAAGCCTCCTGAGGGGAGGAGAGGCCACTGCGACACTGTTCTCTCGTCGCCGCGCGGTACACCCACACACACACAGTCTGGCTTCCGTGGAACGTGCGCACATGCGCGCTGCCCCCGCGTCTGCGACGACGCGTCCGGCTGGGAGCGAGAGGAGAGGAAGACGAGACGAGCGTCTGACGGGACAAGCGCTGACGCCGCCACCGCCGCTGCTTCTGGCGGTCCACTTAAAATCGATACGGGCGCGATGCAGTCGCGAGAGGAGGCTCTCCGTGGGGTGCAATTCATTTGCATAGGAATTGCAGCCGTCTAGCCCCCACCCACCGTCGCCGACGCCATGGCACACAGCACAGTAGCTTCGCCTCGCGTGTGCGGAGGCGAGGATTGATTTTTTCGACAAGAGAGTTGCACCTTGCATCTTCTCTCTCTCTGCTTCTTGAGGAGGAGAATGAGAGAAGGAGGAGCAGGCGGGGGAGCGGCGGAACTACTTTCCCGAATGTTCCTCGCCAAGTGCCACTTTGGAAAATTAGCTGTATAAAATGCCCAAAGGGTCGAATTAAGGACCGAGGCTTCTTCTTTCCTTCCTCCTCGCTAAGCACGACGATACAATTGAATATATACGCCCCCTGGCTTTCGTCTTTCTTACAAAAGAGAGAAAGAGGGGGAGGGGGAAGAAAACGTAATTTCTTTGATATTTCAGACAATCGGCTATGTCTTGCTTGTGTAAAGGTTAATTTTATATTTTCAAACTCTCATTCAGGTACTGTTCTTTTCGCTGCTTGTCGAAGACTTACGTATACCGCTCATATTTCTGTTTATCCCGTGACTTAAAAATTAAAGAAATATTTTGTATATTTATTGTAATAATAGCGATGTTCAACTTATTATTTGTCACAGTACTTATTGCTTTTTGTTCATTAACTATTCTTTCAATCTTTTTCAGTAATTCAGTGATACCTTTTTGATACATTAACGGGAGGACAAACACGATAAATTTACAACTGAATTAAAGTTTTAAATTTCGTGCATACATACATACGTAGTTCATGTGTGAAAGGAGAAACGCGGAGAGATTAATGTCGTCAATCACTGGTACACACCGCGCCGGTGTTGCGACAGGTGTTGCATCTTGTTTGGTAATCAAGAGGCAAGGGCAACGACAACGATGGTCAAAATTTCGCACCCCACCATTTCATTTTGATTGTTACTCGAAGATAAGAGCCGATTAACGCCTCGCTGTCAGCTGCAGTTTTAATGGTTGCATTTTATAAAGTATGTGCTAAGAAAGAAGTACACGTTACGTGTCTAGTGATATATTGGTTACATATTATAATTCGACAACCTATCAAAGAGAAATCCAAGGTTAACATTGTTATTAATTGTTATATCCATAGTAAAACTGAAAAATTTTATGATTCTTAAATTTATGTACTGAATTTGTGTATAGAAACTATATAATACGATGAAACTGTAATAACCCATAAATAAAATGTTTGATTGAAATCAACGAAGAGACTTCCGAGATAAGGTGATAGAAATTATGAACTGATTATCTCATAACGAAATTCAGCTATACTTTTATATAATTATATTTATACATCAAATAAATAAGATAAGAAATTATAATATAGTATACCTTATCTGAAAATTTTATTTTTTACATTGCGAATTTACACAACGAAGTGTCGTTGAATTTAATGGTTTCCATAAAATCTACTTAATGAAATTAATTAAAAATATACTTTATGATGTCGGAGTTGGATCGAAATAATCTCATATATTTTCTTACAATTGATGTTAATTTCAGTTAGTTTATCTTTTTATAAAATAAGTGGATAGACTAGAAAAGAAAAAATTATTTCAGTGTTGAAGCATTTAAACGACGCATCCATAAAGAGCACACATATCTATGCAATCTTTATTCTACTCTATGCATAGTGAGTTCGTGCATTGAATTATGCGTATACGTATGAACACGTATCTCGAACACGCACAAAAAATGATAATTTCATACTACATTCACAATACAATTAATTATCATTCGCAAGGAGAAATAGCGCATGCCTCCTCTAATCCTTTAGCGGCAATTACTCCTGTTGGGGGAAACAATCTACTTATGAGATGCGCGCACCTGCTTTACGCATAGCGTGTAGTAAGCCTGCGCGCTCCTGTGCGACGCACATTAACCACCTTAATCCTCACTTTTTCACCTTATAGAACTCACTTCACTGCGCGCATCCGGATGATCAATAATTTTCAGATGTGCGTGAGAAACAGCTGTAAACACTTCTTTTATTTCGCGACGCATTCTCATATGTATACGTATATATAGCCTTTGCAATATAGTTTCGCACGGCAAAGCTCACCTTGCCACGTATTTCACTACACATACGTCTTCGTTTGTGCATATTTGTCAAAACAATGTAATTAAGATACGCGCATTAAGCGCACGTCGTTGAATTTATAATGTAACACGAAGTGTTAAGAAAACGAATGTTCGTATGAAAATTAATTGGAATGCAAAACTATAAACATTCTTATATGTACATATAGAATAAATTTATACATATATATGTAGTCTATTGCGATAATCATTTAGAGTAGTAATGTGAGGCTTATATTTAATAGCTATCACAATAATTGTTTCTTTTTTTTCAAAAATAAATTTTTCCGTGCTTATCTCGTGGTTTTTCTGGTGATTTGGAGATACTTTCTATAAATTTTCGTTGCTGGTTAAGTTGTAGAGACTGAATCTAAAGAATCGTAAGTATTTATTAGGACAATTAAAAAGTACTATAATTATAAAGTCCACAATGAGAGATTTAAATAAGCATGAAATATAGTGAATATATAGCAAAAATATAAGTGTAGCGCAAAAGGGCTTGGGAACTATGTACTCTGCCATATTAATTATTGTAGCAATCAAAAAACGTTAAACGTATACGTATATACCGTTATACCGATGTAGCGAAAGATACATGGCAAAACTTCAGACAAATAAAGTGTAACCTTCTGTCTTATCGATATACATATAACAATGCATCGCTTTGTCTCTTTTTCTTTCTCACCTCGCATGCTTAACACCTGACTTACGCACTGCCAGAATCTCTCATCGCTATATACTTACACTCCAGCGGTCCTTCGGTTATTTCACACCTCGCGTTAAAGAGGCGAGTCCTCGCCAAGCGCAATTACATCGTCGCGCGCGCACACATGCACTCGGTTCTGTACTAATTATCCGGTCCTATGATGGATCACTTCCTGTATATACGCGTGTACGCACAATACACTTCGTTATTTCCATTAAAGGGCCGTGTACACACGCGTAAGCGCACTCACGCAAGGCCCAAGGCGTGACCGACTCGATTAATCAACGGTGTATTAGGCCCTCGCGAAATGAACGCGAGACACCCGTTCGTTCACTTTTTTTTGCGCTTCGGATGATGATGACCAATGTATGAAACAAGTTGGTGATAGCACGGTTGGGTATATGTAACTGTGATTTCGCGCTCTTATTAGGCTTACCGAGAATGTACGTATGCAGAATCTTACTTACTTTAGAAGTATTAATTAATTACGATAAAAGACGAATATGAATATTCTAAAATACGTAGAAATATAATAAAGGTTTCAATATAGTTATTTTTGTACAAAAGTTTTTAATAAGAAAGTTGAAAACGTGAAATATCGTTTACTTTCTCGAGGCACTTATTTTTATCATAATTAAAATTTCTCACACTAATTACGTATACAATTTTAACCAATTGAGACAAAATAAATATATTGCTTTCAATCTCAAAATATCTCCATTGTCTTTAAAGATAATATCCAATTATGATATAAGCATTTAAGTGACCCACACAAAATCTTTTGACGTCAGCAGTATTATTAATATTCCTGTATTCAACTTGCTAAACTCTATAATTATAAAAATAATATTATTTCCATCAATGGATTCATGGTATAAATGTATTCAAGTTTTACAGTAATACTCAACTAGGTTCTTGAATCCTACCTCGTCTTTTGCAAAACATGAGATAATCTCCTATTTAAAAAAAACTTTACCAGTATTTAAACCACATACAGTGATGTTTCATTTATTTCAATGTGGTGTTTTAAAAGATAAAAATTGATGTCATTAAATTTTTTCTGTGTATTTCACTCTCCACCATTACAAAATATATCATTATTAGATTTTTAAGATACGTGTCAACTGTTATTTCATAGTACAGCTTCCATCATATAGTGTTGAATTTTCGTTGACAGTAAACTCTTCATTTCCCCAGTTCAAAGGACAAAAAAAATTTCATTAGTATAGCATATTAACATAAATATATCTATTATATATACACTTTCCAAGAGCTATATAAAATTCATAATTAATTTTCAAACGTTTAATTGTAGTATAAGACAGTAATGGTTTTAAATTGTGTGAAAACAATTCATTAATAAAACACTAATGATTTTCTAAGAGTACAGAAGAGAGTCAAATTACTCTTTGGATTCTCACTAATTCGCCGAAAACACATTTCTAGAGTCGTGTAAAATTTTCTTTGCGCCACGACCAGTCGTCGGAAGTCTCGAAAACTCTCACCGCACACACACAGCAGTTAGTTTGCATTCGCTTGCAGATTGCAACTAGCAGCGGTACTCTCAATAACCGCCCAAAAATAGGCGAGTGCCGTTCGCCCCACTCGCAGCAAGCGGAACGTCCGAGCAAATCAAGGGAAATGGATAAGTCGCCGACAAGTCGAGGCTAATACGACGCTGTCCGCAGGGGAAAGAGGCGGCTAAGTCGCTGTGGCGGTCCGAAAATCGTCTCATCGTTGACGCTACTCTCTAATTAGCCACTAATTATAATTGATGGCTTGACGCGAGCGTTGGCGGCGACATTACTTGTCCTCGTTCCCCCGAATTGAAGTCAAAGAGCTGCATGGACAACCGGCTTGTGAAACCGAGTGACATTACACAGTCTGAAGCCCTTTTGAAACTTGCACTTAATTTATTATCTTGTGTGTACTTTTCACGATAATTACTCACGCATAGTTCGAACGCATGTTTCAATGCATGGCCATAGAAGTATGAGGCAAGAAGGTCTAGCAGTCAAAGTGGCCAAATTTTTGATTCACCACTATTAGCAAATCATCATTCAAAATATTAATATTAATTAGTGAATCAATTATTAAATGAATTAATAACAGACTTTGATCCTTATCAACATATAACAGAAAATATTTTACAAGAATTACAATTGAATTTAAATAATAATAAGTAATTGTATTTAATAATACTGAGCTCGTAGAACATCTATATACGTAAATATTTGATTATTTTTAAGACTGATGTATAAGTATAATTTATTGAGTATATAACATTTTTTTTCATTTCTATCATTTTGTGAATACTTGCTTCTTATGACAAAAAATGCACATCCTTTACATAGAATAAAAATTTTTTTAGTAAAAAGCTCATAAATGACTCTTGCGATACCCTTAAGAAAGGCTTATTTTCTAATACATTTCTCCAAAAGTATAATACAAATGCTTATAAATATATTACCTTGTGATTAAATTCTTTAAGAAAATGGGAAAAAAGTTTGTTACTTTAGCCCAAAAATACGTCCTACATGAAGTTTCAAAAAAGAAAATAAACTCGCGGCAAAAAACTTTTATTTAGTTTTTTGAAAATTAAGAATGGTTCATTCCTTCAAACGTTAAAAAAAAGGAAGACCCCTGAAAAATGACGACAGAAAAGAAGGAAATAGAAACTTTGGATAGAATAAAGATAAAGTAGCAAAAATTACACTGGTAGCCAAAGAATAATTTGTGAAAAAATGATAGAAAATGCACAGGTGGTTGTGAGTAACGAGAAGAGAGACTGCGAAGGGACATTTTTACGAGCGTGGGTTCACGTAAACGAGCGAATCGAACTTCTTTTTGCTTCCACGTCCGCGCTTTGATCTGTCACGGCATTCTAGTTCGAGTCAACATCACGACCTCACGCACACGTTTGTAAAGTCAAAGTTAGGATTTCCCACATCGGCCCTTAGGCCAATTTATGATAATGAATCCTAAGATTTATTACCGACTTCTCACAAACCTAGACATATTAAACGACTCATCCACTCGACAAAATTAGAGTTGGCTCAAGACTGCATCACGTTATAACGAGTGCGAAATTAAACCAACGTAGCTACTAAATAGACCTCTTGTATTATGTCGTTATTGCCAGGTAGACAACGTACGCCTCATAACAGTCCATTTGATAAATTCAAATTGTTTCTAATTTTTAGAGGAAAATTAACTATAAGAATATAAATATTCAGATTAAAAATATGTCAAATTCACCATTTTATCTGCAACTAAAAATATCGTCACAATCGTGGCTTTTAGTACACAAATATTTTATCAAAGAGACAAATAATTGAATTTTAATCATATTAACAATAGCTTCAAGAATACTTTGTTTAATCAAAAGCTGATGTAAATTCATTATTATTGAAAAATTTTTGCTCATCGTCAAGTCAAATAATCGAAATTTAAAAAACTCATTTTCATTAAAAATAGTCATGTTTTGCTATTCCGTAAATCATGAGTATTCTTGAGAAAAGCTTTTAGGAAGTAGTTTAATGTACCTCGATTTCCGTTTTCAGTTAACGAAGTTACTATTCGTGTTGTTGCCAAAATATCCAAAATCTAAGCATTCATAAAACATTACAGTCTCCTAAGATATAAAATATTATAAAACTTCAAATCATTAGAATCTTTATCCATATTTCATTATTATTTACTAAAAAAAAAGTTAAAAATTTGAAACAGATAAAATATGTCAAGTATAATCTGTATGTATAAGCTGAATTTTGAATGAAAAGAAGTAGGCTTAACAAGAAGGTATGATGCTTATATTTAACCAACTTCGATAAAAGACTAAAGTAGTTCTTATCGCTCACACTACGTAGGTTAATATTTTATACTGCCACTCCAAGATTTGTCTGGCAAAGTCATTCCAAATTCGCAGACGACTACTTGTGATGAGGTGGCACTATAGGCCAGCCCTAGCCCTTTCTACTATGCAGGAGCGTTGCTCGAGAAACGGAGAGACGACGAGATATAGAGAGTTGGCCGTTTGCGCAGCGGGCCCTCCAGGGGACTTCGCGCCGCGTAGGCATGCGAACGTAATCCGCAAGAAAACAGGGAATAAGGATAGCTCGTGAATGTCATAGTGCACTCGCGGACGTTCGCTCTAATGCATGCGTGATGCGCTTCTGTTTTATTTAGGCCTGTGAATGTAGAATATTGCGCAACGACAATCTACAATTAAAATTGCTAAAAATACTAAGATAAGTTTTTGAATATATCTTTTTCGTAATCATATTGCAACATTTGAAATTATTTTAAAATCATTTTGCCAATATCTAAGGTATCATAGAAATATATCATTTTTAATTTTTTTTTAATTGACACTTTTTACATTTATAATAAACTTTGCATAACTTCGTGTAAGGATGTGCAACATACTAAATCTTGATTTCACCCTTAGCGAATTGAACTGGTTTGAAATTCTTGGTTTCTAATAACATAGTAACACTTTCTCGTCGCCATCTGTTATGTATTTCACTACAATTTTTTAAAGATAAATTAATGATCTATTTTATGCTCGATTTTAGAGAAAATTTTTTTAATTTTATAGGTTCTATTTTATATAATAAATATTAAATGGTTTATAAAAAACAGAAGCTCAATTACTGTTATCATTATATATAATAATTTATTGATTGGAATGTTCGTGAAATGTATCGAAATCATAGGACAGGACGAAGATTTTCATGAGATAAGTGGTAGAAAAATACAATAAGAGACAAAAAGCAAGAAAAAAATTTTCGCTCACGGGACATGATTATTTCTATCTCGGTACTGTTTAACTCGTCGTGGTTGTTCGTTACCAACAGCTTTCACCAACGAAATGTGTCTGGCAGGCAACATTAATTGCCTCACTTATAATGATGTGTTTCAACCCAACCGACGTCACGTCATTGGTCATGGTTCCTAACTCATAAATAAAATACCCAATAGATGATTGCTGTATTTGTATTTAACGAACTTTTGTGATTAATTACATATCGACGATAATGCAAAAGTTGATATGCAACTTTTCATGTTTCATTTTTGTACTTATATTTAGAAATTTTATCAGATTTTTTTATAAAAAAGCTTGACATACAATGAATTTTACTAAACTCATACTTCATACGTTTGACAATAAAAATGTATTTTTTAGAATATATTTTTTCAATAGCTATTACCAAAAATTATACAATAAATTATATACAATAAAGATTACAATTCAATAAGGTTTTCAACATTAAATGCCTATAAAAATTTCGGGCCAAAGTTTTAGTTTTGCGTGAATTTTACAATTTCGGGTCAACAATAATTAATTTATTAGATTTAGTTCCAAATAATTTTGATTATTTCGGGAATATACAACAAAATTTTACCATACTTACATTTGTAAAAATCGAGTCAAATATTTTTAAATTTCATTTCATATCTTTTCAAAACATCATATAATAGTATTGCGTGTATTTTCGACCCTCGATAAATATCATCTCGACTCAGGAGTCCTGTCTATACCTAATTTTGAAAACAATAAGCCTCGAAACAACGAACAAAGCCTTTGCATTCAGTGGATACTGCATTTGTAATATTTTATTCACGACATTCTCTACCGACCAAAGTCCATAAACATCAGGGTCAAACTCAAGCCCGAACAATATTATCCTAGTTAATAAATTGGCGTAACCTCGCGAACTCGCCACGCACTAGCGACGTTGTCGCATTTCTCGCTACTACTGTTCTTCTTCTCATTCCTACTTCAGCTGCAATCCTCGACTTGTAAATTCACGTTTTTCGCCGTAGTAAATCTATACGCAATCATTGAGAAACTATACAAAGAATTTTGTTCACCTGCCTTCATTTTTACTTCTTCAATGTTATATTGTGATTTTATGGTTTTCCATTTTTCTTTCGACATCTTTTGTATCTTTATTGATTAATTATATTCTTCAGTACCATTTTTTTACGTATATGCTTTTAATGAATTCTGATTAGATATATTGTTTATCACTGATGCATTTAAGTGAATTTAAGAAACTCTTAGAATCTTACATATCTTAATAAATAATACTGGAGTTACAAAAACAAAAAAAATTGAAAGTAATTTATAACTTTAAAGATATATTTTAATAAAACCCATGTCAAGTTTTTTAAAAATATTCCAGTTTTCAAAAAGAATTCCAATAATTTATGTCAATTTAAGATACAAGAATAACAAATTTTCTTTTTGTCATTAACGTCAACTAGATGTGGGTGCTATACGGCTTTAAACAGATTATTGAGTTGATGAAAAAAAGAAAAATAATCTAAATGAATACCATATTGTAAATATAAGCAGATATACTTGTAAATAGAGAAAGATGTAACAGAAATATTAATAATATTCATATAAATACTTTTGGTCTTGCAGAACGCAAGACATTATACGCAGAACAGTTAAAGGTTTTTGTTTATGTATACAACAACGGGGTATACTAAATGCATTGCAGTAAAATTTGAGTTTATGTAAAAGTTCATTTTATTTTATCTATGAGATATACTTATTAAGTATTTTTTTTTTAACTGTACTCTTCTAAGTAAAGAAAAGGAAACATGTCGAAATAGAAAAATTATTCATGAAATTACGTTTTCGAATTTCCGGGATACCCTCAACATCCTAAATAAAGTAGAATATATATGTAGAGAAAAAAAAATTGAGAATGAAAGAGAAACCGAGGCAAAGCGACATAAAGAAGAAGTGGATGAGAAATCCGAAATAAAGGTGCAAACGCAGAGTGCGACACGCGCTTGCGTGGATATGTAGAAAGAGAAAGAAAGTTCCAGAAAGCGTATCATGAGGCAAGCAAAAGAGAAGAATAGAGGGAGCGAGGAAGAAAGATACAGAGAGAGAGAGAGAGAGAGAAAGAGGAGGGCTAGTGAGCTTAGCAGGCCCGCGGCGCGTGTCCTGCAGCCCGGCGGATCGTAAATATCAGGGACGGGTGCGCGAGTGCGATGCTAATCTGAATGCAGATGCGCGCTCCTCCTGTCCGGTGCTCGGACGATCTATATGAAGGGCATTACGTCGTCCGAGAATGTAATTGTGTACTCCAGCGCCACTCTTCGCCCTTTCGACTCCCTCCTCTCTCCCCGGTCTCTCTTTCTCTCTAGCCAGAATTTAGGAGTCCGACTCTCTCTCTCTCTCTCTTCCTTTTTCCCTCGAAAAATGTCTCCACCGCTGCTGCAGTGCACACAGGAGCAACGGTATAGCAGCCAACTTTCTGCACGCGTATAATCCACGTAAAGGAGATGCACACTCGGCCTCCCCCTCTTTCTGCTTCTTTTAACGTCTCTTTGTCACTCCCTGCCTCCTCTTTCTCTCTCTCCTCTTCGAGTCTCTCCCTTGCTCTCGTTCTCTTTGCTTGGCTGCGCGAGAGGCCTATACGCGCGCGCGTGGAATCCAGTAGCGAGCCCGCGCGAAACAATAGCTAACTCGGTAATGGGAATTTTCTTCTGGCTCGTTCGCAAAATAACATGAGGGCCAGAGGAGCCTGTTTAACGACCAGAACCTTTAAGGATCAGATGGATAAAGACGATAAGTGACTCTCCTGGCCGATATAATAAATTCGTTCGCCAATGTCGTCCTCCGCAGCGTCGTCGGGCGCTTCGCTGCGCAACAGCGAAAAGAATCTCGCAGAGGTATTCGCGACTGACCTGTGTGCATGTGAAAGGAGAGCGGATGCATCGTTGCACTGCATATGTGTACGAGAGAAAGAGAGAAGAATAATGAAAGGGCTCGTTACGCGCTCATGCCAGCCCCGGTCTCTGTACTTTTTGACTTATCTTTTAATCGTGAGCCTGCGTGCGCGTGTACAAGCACGCCTGATTTTAAAACGTCTTTAAAAATATTTCATGCATTACCGACTGTCCGCAGGATTTTTTTTTATTTTTATTTTTTTCGATATTCAACTTTGTTAACAATACTATTGATTTCTTTTCAATATTTTTATTTGAACAAGTAAATATTTTAGCTGTTCGCTTTATCTTATCGTTATTCTTAAATATTATAAATTAATAACTGTCCAACTTTAGCCTTATTGAAAAGCAAGTTACCCGCAACTTATTTCAGAAAGCTTCATCGAACGTGTAAGATTGCATAAAGAATTTCACTATACAACTATTGTACCTTACACAGAGCAAACCATTACTAAACTGATAATCAATCTAAAGCCGTATACGGCGATCAAGAAAAATTAGACAGGAGAGCAGTAAATTCGGGGGAAAACGCTGAAACACTTGAGTGGCTATCAGGACGTAGCCTAATCTCGACATTTCCAGCGAAATGTCCCTTGTAGAATTTCCACCATAAAACTTGAGCTTGGCGTAGGTATATACACTGTGTGTCGCGAGCGCACGCGTGCGAAAGAAAAAGAGAGAAAGTCAGGGAAAAAGGAAGAACATCTCGAATCGCCTGACGAGCCAAGATAAAGAGGTCTTAAGCAAAAATAACAGTTATCTCAGCAAATCAGCGACGTCAGTTCCGGTATAAGCCCTGAAGAGCGGCAGCACCAGCAAGAGCAGTCGCAACAGCATGAGCCACGAAGCGGGAGATCGAGAAGGCGAAAAAGGAAATGGCACTGGCGTGGAGGACAGGAGTATGTGCCTCGCCTCGCGCAGTAAGAAGAGCGAGCGAATCTCTCACTCCTGCTTGCGCGCGTGTGTGTACGTGTCAGCAGCCGGTATAATTAAGGCAGGAGCTAGAGGTCGTTGGAGCGTAGGAGTAGGAGGGGGCGAGAGAGAGAGACTGCTTGGGCAGGAGAGATCCAAGAAGAGAGGCGAAAAGGGGACGCAGCTAAAGAGCAAGCGAGAGAGAGAGAACTGCCCTAGATCACCGGACGTCTAGCGCGGCGGCGGAGCTGTGAGCGCAGATAAGGACCGCCAGGACGACGTCCAAGATGGACGGCCGCCCGAGCGGTCTCAGCACTGCTAGCCGGTGCTCTCTTCTCTCTCTCTCTCTCCCTCTCTCTCTCTCTCTCTCCAACGCGGGAGACGCGACGGCGGCGGCGGTGAACACCCCACCAGCACCACACCAGAGCAGAAGCTCTTCCTCTGCGGGGATCCTTATTTATACGGTAGCGGCGGCTCGCGAGCGACTAACGCCCATTGTCCCATTTCACCCCGGGGGTAATCTGCCGGACGCAAATCTAAGGCTCTGATCCTGCGGGCTACCGCGAAAATCTATGACGCCCTTTAATTTACACAGGCGCGGGGTACGACTCACCCCAGTTCTGGCCTCGCCCTCCCCGTCCAGGATCTCTGCGTCTCTTTCGAGGTATCTTTAGTATCCTTTCCTCTCGTTCCGCGCATCCACCCCCTCTTTCTCTTACAGTCTGGCTTTCCCCCCGCGAGCTACCTAAAGCAGTGTCCGGCATCTTTCTTACGAACCTTTTCTCTCCGATTTGCACGATCGGTAAGAGAAATAGATGTGTGTGTGTCTATGTCGTTCGGACATTTGTCAAGAATATACAGAAACGTGGTTAGTATCGTGTGATAAAAATTAATTTATAAATTTAGTATTTATGCTAACAGTATACTGTGTCAAGTATTAATTTACGTCGGGGTTAAGCACTTGGTTAAAAAGTTATGTATCCAATGTAATGAAGAATGAACATAATTAGGTGGAAGTAATTAAAAGTTGCGCTGAATCAGTAGATCTTACATTGGTATTCCGATTTCTCATCTGTATTTTTCAATTATATCTGACAGATATTAAAGAGCTATTAATTCGTTAGAGAAATCTTGCTACCTTGATCAACTTTATTATAAATGTACGTAATAAATTCTCAGTACTCACGTAATTACTGTATTTAATGCATCCAAAATGTCTTTTCAAGTTATTATAAGTAAACTATAATAGGTATTGCTTTAGTAGTGCAATTAAATATCTATAAATATATTTGCCAGAACTTTTTAAAAATCTAGAAATCAATTACATACACCCTTTACAGGGTTATCAAAAACAATCTGCGTTACCATACCTCTACCGTTCTCCGGTATCTCTCCCTTTCTACTATCCTCACCGTCTGCATGCGTTCTCGCGACGATCTGCTTGCTGCTCCGCAGTCGATTGTCGAGTGCTTGGCACCCCCAGGGAATTTCGCGTGCAGGCGTCCGATGGCTTTGTGATTCGTGGGTCCCGATCGATAACAGGCCAATTGTTGGGGATTGATCCTCTGATGCGGGGTATTCAATTGTGCTCATCGAAAAATTCGCGTTTTGACTTGCTGAGAGCATCTGTAATTGCAGTATTAGTATTAGCTTTCTTGATAATTTTCTACAATGATGATTTAAAAGATATTTAGATAAATTAGTCAATGACAAAAATCGTTTAACATAACTAGAAAATTTTCTTTACAAAAAAAAAACCTCAGACACCTTGACAGTATTTCAGATACATAAAAAGTAGTTAATTTAATTTTTTGAAAACAGTTATTTGAGTTTTTTAAAAAGAAGATTTTTTGTACAGTGAAATTTTTATAAAACTTAAATTTAATTTTTTTGTATACAAAGATATACAACAAAAGTATTCGTCAAGTGAATCTATTTAAATTAATTTTTTACGAGAAAAGATAATTTACTAAAATCTATTGTATTGAAAATTTTGAAAAAAACTATACCTATATATTTTTAACCTACATATTTTCGAATTTCAAGGTGATATTAAAACCAATGCATAGAAAAATTAGATTCTCTAATTTAGATATCTCTATAATTATAATCGATTAAGTTAATTAACAAGAAATATTATATGCCAAATAATTTGATATTAACTGATAAAGTAAGGAAAAATATTATATTACTGTTGCTATTTTATTGACATTTTTTATTTTTGCTTATTTGATGTTCTTTGATAATGCGCATCATTACTGAAATACTGCATACTGAAAATAACAGGAGACAAAATGTATATGTCAAAAAAATAACAAAAAAATAAGAATTATTATTAAAAATCATCGAATACTTATTGAAGATTAATAAAATACCGTATTTTAATTTAGTTTAAAAATAAAAATAAAACAAAAATATTGAAAAGAAACGCATACATTATAAAATACATTATTATTATGAATACATTCATGTTTTCTGAATGAAATATACTTCTATTTTTTACTTTGACTTTTGATTTTTCTTGAATAAACAATATAATAATGTGAATGATGGATATTGTTCAATATAATTAACGTCATTTGCTGTTAATCAAAGTAATTCATCGAGGAGACCATTTTTTGTATCAATGTAAAATTTACCAATTCCAATTGTCAGAAAGACCGTATCATGAAAATGCGCAGTCAACAATTTTTTGAAAAATCCCCTTGGATACGAAAATTCCAAATTAAAATTCGAAAAATGTAGTCGGACATATACATTGCGCGTGTAATCCCGCCACCGAATTGCAAACAGTCCAAACTCATCACGTTCGTGGAAAAAGAAAAACTTTCTCCCAGTTCGAACATCAAGAGACAGGAAGAAGAGATAGAGAAGGGGGGGGGGAGGAGAGAAAGCCACCTCATGATGGTGTGAGTGGACGAGCGACGCTCGCGGTAGTTGCTGACGAGTTCTCTTTCCTCGCGATTTCAGCATCATTCGAATTCTCGACGCGCTCCGAAAAGTGGAGGAAACGAAGGAGGAGAGGGAGAGAGAAATGGAGGGGACAAGCGAGATGGAAGAACGTAGTCGCAGTCGCGACAGACAGAGAGGGACAGAAATTACACACGGCCGCGCGGCCGGGACAGGACATCAGGAGATTCGTAGGTATATACAGTCGAGGCCGAGCGAGGACGGCGCGTCTCTCTATCTCCCTCGCGCTCATTCTGCCTCTCTCTGTCCCCGAGTCCTGGGTCAAATATTAACGTCGAGTCCGATAATTGCGAAGTAGATTGTAGGAAGGGCGAGTGCAGGGCGGGGGTGAGGAAGAGAGAGAGAGAGCGAGAGAGAGCGGGAGAGTGAGCCAAACGATGGCTCGGCGGTAGCTCGCGCGATACCATCTCACCCTCTCCATAAATATGTCGCAGCGAGCTTAACCCCCTTGCCTATCTCTCGGTGCCCGCGTTCGCTCGCTCTCTCTCTCTCTCTCGCTTGCGCGCCCGCGCGCGCGGCCCGCCGAAGAGTAGGGGGGCATTAATGTCAAACCGAGATGGGAGTTATGGCTCCCCCGTCAATTCCCAATGAATTCAACGCTTTCGCCGGGGCGAATCGATATAATACGTTTCGAGGCTGCAGCGTGCGCGCTGAGAGAGAGAGAGAGAAAGAGAGAGAGAGAGTAGCACACAGCGCAAATTCCAGCTCCGCCTCTTATCTGTCTTGGAGCTCTCGCTCTGGATCTTTTCTCTCTATATCTTCGGAATTCACGAGGAGAACGCGCAAGTGAGAGAGAGTGAGAAAGAAAAAAATGCTACGATAAGAGACCGAAGAGAAAAGATACAAGACCAAAGGAAAGAAGCGCAAGCGCGTAAAGTAATGCCGTGAAGGACTTCATTGCGAACGAGATTTTTTAGTCGATTGATCGATAAGGATTGAGGAAGAGAGTTTGAGTCGTCCCAAGCTTTCCTTTTTTCGAAAGCAACTCCTAATTCCGGAAATTAAAGCGTCGATTTATGAGATCGTAGTAGGTTTTGGACTCTCATAGCAATAAAATATTTGCCCGAACGATAAAGAAGAAGATATTGTGGTAGAGAATGAGTGGGCGAACTGCGGCTTGTGTACAGCTGAAGGGCGCGGGATGTGAGATATCCAAGTTTTTATAGGTTATTCTTCTTTTCTTTGATTTTATGCGATTATTTTAAATCGTTTATTTGTTGACGTTATTTACTGTGGCTATGATTCATGTATCTCTTTTCCATCACAGTAATCTAGAAATATTAGAGTAACGTTATATATATATATATATTGCCACGTTTTTCTTAATATCTTATATAATTCATTATAAACGAAGTCTGTAATTAATAATATAACTTCATTGTAGTGATTTTTTAAATTAAAAAAATCTTTCTTATTATTGATTCTTATTTTTGTTTAAAAATCATTAATTACCGTTTGGCCAAATTAAGTTATATATTTGACGAAGATTAAATCATCGAAACTTTAAACGAATGAGAATTTAATTATAAAAGACATCAATAAACGTAAATCTTGATCTAGCCTATTCCCCACTTTTTTCCTATCATCCTAACGAATCGTTATAGGAAAGTTCTCCCGCGCAAAGCAGTGAAGTTAGTGTGGCCGTCCAAGGGAAAAGAGAAAGAGAGAAGTTTAACAATGCGCCAAGAAGCTCGCGTCGCGCGGACTCACGCAGGGTGTGCTGCCTCGCGTCGGCCAACTTCCCTCTCTCTCTCTCTCTCTCGTTCTCAAGCGCTCGGATCTCGAGGAAAACTAGTCGCAATTTGCCGGTACATAATCCATGGCCATAAATTTCCCGAGGAGAGAGAGAAGGAGAGAGAGAGAGAGAGAGAACGCGTGCACTCACGCGACGACGACGTCAAGAGGAATCACGCGACGTCGCGGGCCCACTAACGCGCGCGCTTTCCGTCTTTCTCGCGCGCAGGAGCGCGAGACAAAGGATTCGGTAAGAGAAGAGGGACAGCAACGCGGTGCAAAACCCGAGCACAGGTCGAGTGAGGAAGAGAGAGTGAGAGGGGAGGGGGGGGGGGGAGAAAACAGACATGTGCGGGACTCCTATACCTACTGCTGCTGTTGCTACTGTTGCGACAACGCAGTCAAGGAGGATTTCGTGCCGACTTTGCTGGAGAAGCAGCGCTAGCGCACACACGGGGGTGAGTGAGAGAGGTGAGGTACAAATAACGCAATCAGTATGCAGGCTTTTCATGCATATTTCAGAGCGCTTCCAAAGAGAGAGAGAGAGAGAGAGAGGGAAGGGAGATGGGCGATGGAGCCAGCAAGAGGGAGATGATGCCGGAATTATGTTCATGAACACGGTGCGGATGAAGCGAGGGAGAAAACCGGGTACGAGGGAACGAAGTGATTGACAGGTACATTTATATATATTTGTTAAATATAATTCATTTGAATCTCGTATCGCATACATTTGAATGAGATAGTTAATCCTTAAAAAAATGTAATCTCAGGTAAAACAGAAAAGCATTACTACAAGAAAAGCACTTTTTATTTTCAATTTCGAACTAGATAATTGTCTTACTACTATTGTCTGTTACCACTGCCAATAGGTTCTCTAGATGTTTAATAATAAACTTTAATCAGCAAGATTATGATAAAATAATTTTGCAAATAAATACATGATCTTGGAATAAATAGTGTAACGTATCAATCTACGATGTCAATTAAGTTTTTGAAGAAAACTTTTCGTGTAATTTCCACAGCCGACGGGATATAGGAGAAATAGCGACGTAGCGGAAGATTGAAGGAAGCGAAGAAGATAATACCCATGGCAATCCTGGGCATCGAGCAAACGAGACTCGACGATAGTCGTAGAAAGCGTATAGGAGAGCTAGATAGAGATGAATAAAGGGGGTAAGGTGATAAGGGGTGTCGGGGGAAAGCGGCAGTGGTGGCGTCGGGCGGCGCGGAGCCACTAAGAAGGGTTTATGACGGGGTCGATCCTGGGATCCCCATCAAACCGCACACACACACACACACATACTCCTTCTCCAAATATCGAGCTACAGCGTGAGGGATGAAAGGGCGCGCTGGCGAAACCGAGATCGCGAGAAGTCGTTGAGGGGGGGGGGGGTGGCGAAGGAGACGGGGGGACGCTCGCGCAGACCTCTTAACTCCTGCAAACTCATTACAATAAATCAAGCTTTGTTCTTCGGCCGGGACGACCGGGGCTAAATTCTGCGGGTGCTTACCCCTTTCGAAAGGCGTTCTCTCTCTTCCTCCAGCTCCTCTGATCGTAGCGACGTCGACACTGGTGGTAGTGGCCCTTCGTCTTAGGACATTGCGCAACGGCTCTGATTTTTTTCGCTAATTCGCTCAACGGCGCGCCATCTAAGCGTATAATATATATATATACACACAGCAGGCTGCAAGAACTCGGTAATTAGAGGCAAATATGGTGGGGCTCGTGTTTGATCAAGGGTTCCTAAGGATGGATTATGAAATTAGAGCTGACGCGTAGAACTGCCGTAGGCTTTGTGTCACACTCATGGGAGTACGGACTATGAATAATAGATTACTAATTATCTGAGTTATTTTATTTTTATCGTCTTTTGTAGATAATATAATCTTGACTATATACTGATGTACTAGCTGTAATACATACATACCTGACATTATGTGTACAGTAGCGGGAGGTTAGAGAGACTTACTGCGCGATGTACTCGCTCTCTCGCTGTTCAGACCTTGACGGCTATTATAGCCATCTAAAATAAATACTATTTTGTATAAATGTAGATAATTATTAATTATCCACACGTTACTCTTTCCCAACATTAATTAATTTACTTGAGTATGTTAAAGATATGTGAGAGTTATTATTTTTTTTGTATAAAAATTCACATCTGAACAATGAGACTTGGATCTCGAATTTCGAGTTGGGGATAATGCGACGTCACCGACGAGTTTATTACTACACTTGTTTCATACAATGGTTGTATTTCTTCATGCCTCTACATATTCGTTATATGTGCACTCGACATAGTCAATACACGTAACAACATATTTAACTTTGAAATCGCAATTCAGTATGACAAGCAACGTATAATGAAATTGAAGTATCTACAAATGTCGAAGAGTATTGTGTGGCAATTTATTAGTTCTATCAATAATATGTAGTATGCAAGTAATAATATTTATGATACTGATTCTTCATTTTGAATTTAGTATGTAAATCCAAATAACATTGTCATATCGTTATGACGTGCATAATCAAAGTTATAACCAAATATTTTTGAACACTGTCATAACACAAATCTGAAACGTGTTGACTTTAATAAATAAATTTTATTATCAGGAATTTCGCATCGCTACATAAATTATAATTTATTATATGCGTGTAATTACTGTAACATCTATTTCATCGATAAGGTCAACATTATATATATACACCTTTTAATTTACGCAAAATAAAAGTACGCATATTTATAAATGATATTATAATCGATAATTTGGCGAAAACAATTCCATGTTGAACTATAGATGAAATAAAATACAGGAAAAAAGCTCTGAAAGAGAAACATCGCATTTTTTTCTATCCTTTCATTATCTTCCCCGTCCTGATCGTCGACAGAAGTAGTAGTGTCTAACAACGACGACGGGAACTCCTCTCGATATCGTGGCTAACCTAAAATTGTTTCGTCCATAAAAGTTTCAGGCCAGGATGAATTCACCCCCCATCTCCGTCTCCCTCGGTTGTCGCATGTGGACGAGCCACAAGCAACGAATGAAGTGACCGCTGTGGGAAAAGAGACAGAAATAACGCGAGCGAACGTGAACAAGAGAGAGAGAGAGAGAGATAGAGAGAAAGATCGTCGCGAGCGCGAGAGTGAAGCGAGTCCGTAATCGCTGGGTGATTTACACCGGACGCTTAATCCCGGGCCAGCGTTCGTTCGCTCGCAAGCGTTCGCGCGCCCGCTGCGTGAACGCTCCTGCTGATTTACGCGACTGACAATAAAGGCCGGAAGCACTTTTCGGTCCTGGCAACGAGTTTTTCTGACGCCTCCTACTCCCCCTTTTTCTAGAGCTCGCGCCCGCTCGCGAGAAGGGGAATATCGCAGAGCTGTAGGGGTGGAAAAGAAGAGAGAGAGAGCAAGTGAATTTAGGAGCTTTCCAAAGAGAGAAAGAGAGAGAGAAAGCGCGCGAGTGAAGGAGAAGGAGAGGCAAGGGGAGAGGAATTTATCTCGCGCAGCCGAATTTCTTTGCGCGAGTGTGAGAGAGAGACGCCACGTGACGTATACGGCTTGAAGAATTATCGCATGACGCCCGGGCGAGGAGTGAGCTGACTATAGCTCGCGCGCGCGCGTTTCAAGAGAAAGAGAAGGAACGGAGCAAAAAAGTCAATAAGAGAGAGAAAGTGAACTTCCTGACGAGCTTTCTTTCCGGATTAAGAACCTGAGCTCATTGACGAATGTATCTATGTGCTAATTTGATGTGTCCCAATTTAATTGCAAAATGTCTGAAATTTTTAAATTCTTTAATATTTTGCAAATGCATGTCGAATGCTTTTTAAGGTATCTATTCTTGTTACCTGAATATTATTATAAAATCTCCAATAATGTGAAGATATGAAGTTTTCGTAAATTTTATTAGATGTTATATTTTCAATGCGATACTCAAACAGTAAGTATATTCATTCAATATCAGTAGTATATTAAATAATAATAACTTAACTTCATAAATTGTAAAATATTGCATTTAAATTTTTTCATAACAAAATTGTTTAAAACTCTATTTCACAAAAATTTGTTCTATCAATAAAATTAAAAACCTTTTTTCTACATGTACTATAAAAACATATTTTATTATTTATAGAAATATATTTTATTAACGTTATAACCGCAATTCATTATAAACAATTCGATTAGATTTATGCAGAAATAAAATATAATTGATATGCTCTCGCAAATACTTTATATGATTATTTGCTCCTAGCAAATATATATCGTCAGTCAGTTAATAAATTCTTATCTTCAACGCTGTATCAACTATACGAAGCTGATCAAATAAACTTGCCAATGCAAAATGATTCTCGAAGACAGCATTCCATCGCTCCTTATCCCACATAATATTTCTCCTCTTTCCCGGTAACTCTGCTCTACATTTCCCGTTCTAGCAATGGTATTCCATTAAACAAGCGAGCGCGCACCCACGAGAAACAGGCTTTCTACAAACAGACAGTCTCTTCTCTCTCTCTCGCTCTCTCTTACTCACCGAGTAGCAAAGTGAAAGAAAGAAAAAAGGCACCAAGGCCACTTGAGTTTATAAAGCGAGGACGGGGTGCGCGTAATGCAGGGATTTGTCGACGGCGGGAGATACAGAGACGAGATATCTGGCAGATGCCTACATTCTGCGGCGCTCCGCACGCGCCTGTGCTCGCGCGCGCGCCCGTCGACATTGACTAATGACGGCGAACCGACACCCGACCCGTTCTCTCACTCGCTCTCTGCGTACATCTATCCACATAAATGTATATGTACACACGTGTATGTGCAGTATACGTGTGTTTGTGGAGAGGCGCGAAGGTAGTGAGAGATAGAGAGAGAGAGAGAGAGCTACTAGCTGAAAGAGGGAGCGAGCGGGAGCAGAAAATTCACCCAAGTTCACGCGACCTGTTGCACCCCCTGTAGCCTCCGCCGACGCCGACACCGCTCGCCGTTTAACCTATAACCTGCGCTGGCCAAACACGGGTTTAACCTCGCCTTATCGCGTTATCGGCGGCGCCCGCTCGCTCGTTGCATTTCGTCGGCGTCGGTTCACGCTCTCTCTCTCTCTCCCTCTTTCTTCTTTTTTTCGGCAACCGGGAGCTCGATTTTCTCGCGACGACAGAAGCGCCGTTTTACCGCACCGCATCTACGCGGAGAGCCGCTCGCGTCACACGGAGATTGCCGTAATCCGTTTGAACGAGAGATTCGACAGACTGCTGATCTCTTTCTCTCTTGCTTTTGCTCGGGGTTTCTTTCGCGATCGTCCCGACAGTAGAGGAGAGTGAATTAGGAAGACAGGACGAATTAATTCGTTTGTCCTTCGAGAGCGCTGAGTGACGATCAAGTGGATGATTGTAGGATAATGATTTTGTTGAAGGATTGATTAAGTGATTCGTCGTGTGAATACTTTCCATCGTAATATAAAATTGATTGCGTAAATTGTAATAGAAAAGCTTTTGTGATATAACTCACTACAAAACAGAAATTAAAAGAATACATGTTTTCCTCTTTATGCTATGAAGATTATCAAAAGATATTTTTAAAATAATTATGTTATTTTGGCGTGACTTTATTAGAAACCTGTTATAGACAATGTATTTTTCAGTATAAGAGTGTTTCCATCGTATTTAAAATTCAATCACAACAGAGTAATTGTATGGTATTTAATCAAATTTCGATTAAACTGGGTTTGCCGCACTCATTAATGCAAATCAGTTTTTTCAGCCGCGATTCGCAATCAAATAAACCCGCTTTCAGGTAGAATAAAGGCGTGATTTTTATCAAGTACACAGTTTTAATTTCATTATAAATAACGCTTCCCTCGCTTCACGAAGAATGTCCAGCTATACACCAATCGCATTCACTATATATATGTACGAACGGTAGTGGCGGTCACGACAACCCGCCCGGTAAGCAATTTAAAATTCAATCATAATAATAACATTGAATACATCATGCGTTTGAATTCGTTATTCCCGATACGCGCGTAAGCAGCAAAAGAGAGAGAGAGAGAGAGAGACAAAGAGGACGAAAAAGCGTCGAGTTTGCGCGCCCCGTCCGCAGGAAAAATGCGCGCATCAAAACATTATATTCGGCATTAAAACCTAATTAATCAAAGAGCGTGCAAGTGCGGCGCGCGCGCAGCTGGCAGTGAGAGAGGCGGCGTATCGACATAATTCAAGCGTCGTCCGACAATGCAGCGCGCGCCCCTGGCTCAGAGTCCAATCGCTCATGCACAAGCGCCATAATGAAGCCAACAAATAAAAGAAACTGCAGCGCTCACACACGTGCCACATGCGATATAATAAAATCGTCCCGATATTTTGCAGTCGCGCCGCGCGGTACGTAATCGGCGCGTAATCTCCTCGCGCTCGCGGCCTTGATATATGTCGAAAAATGAAATGGCCTGCTCGCTTCCATCCTTGGCGTATATCGGAGTGATTTAAAGCACACCACGGCGGCAGAGGTGCACGCACTGCGCAGCGCATTGCTATATTTACATTTAGCCATAGTGCACTTACGGCTCTGGAAAACGAGAGCACCAAGCTACGCGACGGGAAATTTTGGACGCGGCACGCGCCGCATGCGCGACTGAAATATTGAAAATGGTGATTAATTAAAAGGTACACTCGTTAAGCGGGATTACACGTGCGATTGATATTTTTGCCAGGGCGAGACGCGCATGCGTATATATATATATATATATATATATATATTGTATAGACACGTTGTACATAGGGATATGCTCGGCACTCTCGTAATCGCGTTAACCTGCCCGCACCGAATTCAATTTGGCTGTCGCTTCGAATCAGCGACGCGTAGCGATGTGCGCTTCAACTCGAACGGTTACTGTACGCGGAACAACGCCACTGGCATAAATAATATAAACAATCGGTAAGATAGTTTGATGTTAATTTTGCCACCTTTTTCATTTGCATGAGCTGTGGTTCATGTCTTCTTTGGTATAACTATACAGAGCGAGAAAAAAGTATGGTAACCTCTAGAAAAGTTGCAATAAAGAAAATAATTAAGGTCAAAATTTAAGCAATGATACACGCAGAAAAATATCCTATTAAAAATTAGTATACTGTCCACTAAAGCGAGGACAAACTCAGATTTTGAAAAAATTGGTAAAGTTATACTAAAATTTAGTATTTTTTTTCAGTAAGTTTTAGTATAATTTTACGAATTTTTCTCAAAATTCGTTCTCAAATTTCTCAAAATTTTTCTGCATATGATTCAAGGTCAAATTCAACAGCATCATTGAATCCACTGTTGAAAATTACATATAAGACCTGACCTTGATTGTTGATTTTTATCTCGTATCCTGCAAAATTGCAAAGGATTTCCATACTTTTTTCTTACCGCGTATACCATTACATATTCAATTGTTGAAGTTTGTTATAGTTATTATGATTTACTTAGTTCCTCATAGATATAACATATTATAATATCCAATTTATAAAGAAAATAATGAACTTCAATCTACGTGATATCAGATGAGTTTTGATTTTATGTTTGATAAGAACATAATGAAATAATGCAAATCATTAGAAACAAAATAGTGAAATATAAGGAAAACTGTAGTAAAACTCAATGAGCTCGGAAATCTTTAGTCTCCTCAAAAATCTACACGAAGCTATTATTAGCATGCACATTGCATGCCCTCTTTATCAGAATGTTTATATATCATTTTATATAAAATTTGGGATGTCTACAAGTATCCTGTAGAAAGAAAGATTTTTGAACTCATTCGGTTTTACCTCAATCTCTCCTATACATAAGTATCCAGATGACAAACGGTGTTCAAAATGAATTCATTTTGTCCACAGCAAATTTCTCTGGATTCATATAATGTATATACAAAAATAATCATAATGAATTCACAAAGTAATCATCATATGAACAGCATATGTCAGCAGAAATGAATTGTATATGAATACCAAAAGTTTTTTTCTAATTTGCTCGTTTCAATGAAATAGTCATAATGTATTCATAAAGTGTACATAATAAGTTTATATTACATAAATAAAGAAAATTTTTTTAATACAAAAGGAAATCAATACACGGAGAGAAATTTCCTAGTAAATTTTACCAGTGAGCTTAGTAATCAAGGGACAGACCGCTAAAATCCCAAAAATTACCAGTTTTTCTAGTAAAATTGACTATAATTCTAATAAATTTTGCTATAATTCTAATAAAATTTACTAGAAAAAATTGTAATTTTTGGGGTTTTGATTACCAAGCCCACTGGTAAAATTTACTAGGAAATTTCTCTTCGTGTAGAAAATATTATTTTCCAATAATTAATTTGAAAAATGAATTCAAAATGTATTCCTTATGAATACTTTGTAATCTACGTTCAAAATGTTAAAGATATTCATTGAGAATGAAAGCTAAACTCTTTACAAGAAAAATTCTATATTAATTTTGCAATAATTTCAGATTCAATCATTACAGTAATAATAAAATAAATAATAGTAATTATACTAATACGCAAAGAAGCGTTGCGAACTCAACTTCAATATAACAAAAATCGAATTCATATTTAATATTTCAAGAAAAGTTTTATTATTTTTTATAAAAATATAATGTTAATTTAATACGGGAACAAATTTTTTTGTCTCGCGTGACCACCAGTCGCCGTTCTAATAAATACAAAGAAACACGCGTAAGCGTTCAAGATTCATACAAACAATATTCGTGGTAGTAATTTTGTCAGTGATTCCATTAGTGGATTTTGAACCAATTTCTATAATATTTGAAAGGGTAAGTATATGAAATTAAATAATTACGGTTAAACTTTCGTATTCTTTTAACTTCAATACACAATATTACAAACGCTTGCTTTTTATTTTGATGTCATTTTTTAACTGTAAGTATATTACCGATTGCAGGTAATTTTTTTACATTCTTGTGGATGATTTAATTAATGTTTGTAAGCGGGATTAATTCAAATTTTCTATTTGTCTATGTAACAGGTATCTTTTCTGTTCTCATATATAATTATCATATGCCTTTTTCATATGGTACCTTTTATGCAATAACTACAAATGTCGTATTCATATGACTTAAATAAAGAGACAATAAGTAATGTTCTGAATTATTTTGAAAATAAAGCTATATTTAACACGTAAAACTTGCATTCACAGCATACTCTTAAAAATAAAAGATCAATTTATCTCGAAATCATAATATGTCTAAAGCGACAGAGCGAAAAGCAGTATTCGTAACGTACTGTGCAGCGCGTAGGCACTCTCTTCAGCCTCTCTCTCTCTCTCTCTCTTTCTCCTTCTCTCTCTAGCTTTCTCTCCCTATATCTCTTTCTCTCATACGCTCTTTCTGGCTACTGTACCGAGAGTGCTACACTTGTCGCGGGGCAGCCGTCGAGTCGGTGTTTCATGAATATTTATGTCGCTATATAATAACATTTTTGAGCCACTGTTTAGCTAATCCTCCGGACTCATTTATCCTGGAGGGGCCAGCTCGCGCGCGGGGCTAGCAAGGACTGCCATAATTCTTGAAAACGCCGCGCACGCGACGCCATTATTATTATCGTGAGCGCACGCGCAAGAGAGAGAGGAAGAGAAAGCGAATAAATACCGCGAGGATTAAGTCCCGCGATAGGTACGGAGACGCGCCAGTGCCGCAAAAAGTGCGGAGGACAGAGAAACGCTGGTACCGCGTGTTAGCCCTCTCCTCTGTATACCAAGCCAGCGGAACGACCTGCAATTTTCGATAGAAATGTATATCGAGTGTGTCGCTCGAGTATATTTTCCCTGCTACACGGGTTATCGATGTGACGATTTATTGAAATAATTTTTCATAATTATTTTTTACTGCCAAAACATTATTTTGTATCCATTATTTTATAGAAACTATTTCATAAATAGTTTTCGACGTATTATACTTAGGAAATTTTAATAAAATATTAGGTTGAAATGATAAAATAGTGCAATACAGCTTTTGATATAGGTATATAAGGTAGTATTAACCAGAAGTACTATTTTATGCTTTTTATTTTCAGTTTGTATATGTATGCGTATAGCTAGTAGGAAGCTTATAGCTATATTTTGTATTGGATTAATGGATATTAAATTAGATGACCAGAAATTTTACATTTATGTATATTTTCTATGAGTTAATAAGCAGTGAATAATTAAAAGAATCAGTGAAAATTGGATTTTTTGAATGAAGCATAAACTTGTTTTTTGATATATAATATAATTTATCATGGCATTTAATAAAGGAAGCAATAGAACCGTTTTGGAACTAATTTACTAACCCTAAAATTACAAGTAAATAAGAATTTTTTTTACCTTGTTTCACACGGTTTAATAATTAGCTTCGAGTGCGCGCAAATGCGTAGGCATCGTGTTAGTTAAGCGCAAAAAGTCAGAAGTTGCGTCGAGACTCAGCCAACAAATCTCAACGGCGGCAACGACAGCGGAAAGAGCGCGTGCCAAACGAGGCGTACGGGATTCGGTTAATGCCAGCCGTCTCGAATAAGATCAAGTCAAGTGCCGCGCGCTCCGTGAATCGCTAATAAATCGCTAAAGCTCGCGCAGCTCCGAAATTTCTGCGGCCCCGGCATAGTGGAGTATAGTTGTGCCCGCGCGCGCGCTCGCATATATACGTACGTACGTACGCGCACGTAGGCCGGGTAGATGGTAAACAGGGTAAACGCGCACGTACAAGGCCCCATATCTCCACGTTTAATGTTACCGCAGTCGCGAGCGCCGGAGATTATGATAATCTCGGTTTACGTAGCATCTCTCTGGCGCGTCGGTTAATTTGAGGAGGAAACTTCCGTCGCTTAGATGCGCACACGCCAGGACTCCTACCTCTGCTCCCTTCCCCCTTTCTCTCTCTCTCTCTCTCTTCCTCTTGCTCTTTCTCTTGCTAGGCTCTCTAACCCTTTTGCTGTACGCGCCGCGACTCACCGATATTCTATGTGTTTACTTTGCGATTCTAGGTCTTGGATTGGAGTTTCTGGATCGCTTCATAGCTGTGTTTAAACGTCAGATTTCGTTTCTAGTTTAATTTAAGCGTTTGAAATAATTTTTTTTTAATGCGATACGACTTAAAGACATCATAAAGATACTAATAGTAAGTAAGTAAGTAATAGTAATTTATTGCAAAAATGTAGGTTTTACAAACTTTTTATAAACGTGTACACTATTCGCATTAATAGACATTATCAATCAGTCTAAAAAACAGGCTTAGCATTTTTGTTTCAAAAAATACATAGATGCTCTAGACGGTCACCAGTTTTAATATTTTTTAAAATAGTACTTTACATACTGGTTTGCAATATCACAGTCATTCTTAAAAACTAAATAATACTGAATTGTAAGTCAAAAAATACTTAATTAGTGATATCACAGATAAGAAGGATTTTAAAATGACTAGAAATCTGGTGAACTAGAAGAATTACACGTATTATTGTATATGACTATTACTCGTCAATGAATAAATTGAGCTAATAAATTACATTCATACTAATAAAAACTAAGTATATGGGATGACACTGCAATTATTAAATTAACATACAGATATCGCCTATATTGCGAGTGGTTTAATCGAGATGAAGAAAGTACGCTTTCAGAGATATACAATTATGTGACTACGATGAATTACAACGTGATATTTCAAGAGAATTTATTCTTTGAAGAAATTACTTATCAAATAAAAATGTGGTTATAAATTGTTTGAGCAAAATCGTATAATTACAGGAAAAAATAATTAATAACAGTAACCAATTTATGTTTCTTCACACATCCATAAAAATTTTCTCAAATATATTTTTTTGAGTTTTACTCGAATAAAATGTATACAGAATATAATATAATATATTTTTATTATTAATTCTTTTATTTGACATCTTATAAATCTTTATAATTTAATGCTCATTTACGAGTTGATAGGTTAATGCGTACGTCTTCATTTGTCTCTCTGCTTAATCATTCCTTCATTTGTAGTATACGTTAGAAATTTACTTCGTACTTTCCTACGTCATCCCTTTTCCACGACTCTTCTTTCTCTTCGATACGTTTAGCGCGCTCCGTTTCCCTCTGTCCCTCTGGCTTGCATCTCTCCGTCTTTTCTCTTTCTAAAGAGTAGCGCGCGCACAACGGCGGCGTGACGGCGCTACTAAGCTGATTCGTAGCTCAACCTGCCTTAATCCCTCGTAAACTCTCGACAAAATTTCGAAGTACCAACTAACGCGATCGTAAGTTGACTAAATTGCCTAGCGCGAATCGGGATCATTCTTGCGCGAGGGGACGAAAACGTGCAATGCCATAAACAACATTCTCTCTCTCTCTGTTTCTCTCTAGCTCTAGCTCTCGCTCTCTCTCTCTTTCTCTAGCGCGCGTTTGCTTTCTCTTGGCTTTCTGGATTCCCTTAAGATTTAATTGATCGCTCTGCAATTAGCAGACATCCTGCATTGTCAGCCAAAGTCTTTATCTTCACGTGTAGAGAAAATACTTAGAAAATTAAATTAGAATTTCTTATTTGTTTTTCACTTTCATGTAAAAGAGCAATAAAAAAAAAGAATTCACGTTATTTTACATCATAACTAATATAGTTAACTAATCATGAATTTACAATATACAATTCCGAGTATACAACCTAATACTTATATCTCTTGTATTTCTTTTTTGATATATGTATTTGATATATATTTTATATTATTACATAAAATTATAAGTTAAAAGTAACTCGATCTTGCGATTCCACCATAAGCTGCACAAGACATTGATTTAAAGTACGAGTTTCAAACCGACTAACCACAATGATTATTTTTTTAAATATTTATTTATGATACATCGAAGGTATGATTACAAAAATGATGTTAGTTACAGGCAAGTTTATTTGTTACTATACGCCATCTATTGAAGTCATAAAAAAGTCCAGTCTATAAAATTAGTCTGCCAAATGAAAAAAGTAAAAGAAGTTCGGATAAAACGACTTCAACGTCAGTCCACTCAATAACAGACGGAAGACTATCAGGAAGAAAAGTTTTGGAATTTCAAATCGTCTGATCCCAGCTCCCCCCATCGATTGCCATTGCGATTGGCGGGACTTTCGTGTTTTTCTCAAAATCAGTAGTAGTAGCAATCGTGGCTGTAGTAGTGGTCCAGCAGCATGTCGCGACTTAAGTTTTGACGTTTGACCTCCGATATGCCAGCATATAGGATAATTTTTGAAAGCACAGAGATACAGAAAAAATTAAATTAAATGAGAAACATGATAAAACAGTACCCACGAAAAACCGAAAGCAGGAGGAAAATATTCATGACCGTAGATTTTAGCAGACGTCTTTCGGACCATTGGTCAGACAGAATAATGTAGATTCGTTGTCGTCGTCGTCGTCGTCGTTGTGACTTAGAAGCGTGGAACAGCCAAGCCGCCATTCTCGGACCATTCGTTTCCTTGCGACTCTGGATGACAGACCGATGATTTGTGGACGGACTCGCTGAGAGTTTCCTGATTTTTATGTAAGAGGAGGGTGGCAGTGGCAGCGACGGAGACGGCGGAGGAGAGATAGCGCTAAATCCCGTGATGGCAGTGCGCTGAGGGTATTATGGCCGACGGCCACGATCGTAAATTGAGCCTGCCCGAGACACCTTTCAATTCCTTCAAATGGATTTCGGTTTCCTAAAGTCGACAGGCTGGAGTGTTTATGAATGCATCACTGTTTTTTCTTCATTTTTTTATTACTTTTCTCATATTTCAAATATCGTCAGTGACTGTTTATTATGATACGATCACTACAACATTATTTGTATTATTTTAATTAAGCATGCTTGGTATCAAATACAAAATGATAGTGAAGAAGTAATTGAGCACAAGATTATAATATTATAAAAAAAATAACTATTGAAAAAAGTGAAATTAGCGACCAGGAGCTAAGCTCTCTCTTTTAATTCAGGATAGTAGAATATATAGTGTATTAATTATTTAGAACTGAAAGCTGATAAAGTTCAACGCTTACTTCTCTTCACCTTACGATACAATAATATAAGCATTTACTTATCAATATAATTACTGATTTTCCTTTACTACTTAATGATGTAGTTTTTATTGATAATGAAGCATTGTATTTATACGATAAGACACTTTTCCAGCAGCGAGAGAATTATGATGCGTCAAGTGTTAAAGTAAAATTGACTTAGTATACGTGTGGGTGTCGCGCAGTAATGTGGCCCTGACACATATCATTTTGCATGCTACGGAAATTTCGTCGCTCGTTTCTTGGCGGCGACGGCAGCTGCTTAAACTCCACTTCGCTCCGCGTGTCGCCCCTGTCTGACGAAAAGAATCGCGCGGGAGTAAAGCGCCGAAACAGTCGTAAATTGTTTGCCTTTTTAGCAAGAGTTGTATGCTTTTGCGCGTAACTCGTGGCATAAATTTCACAAGTGGGCTAGCGGATAAAGTGAATTCATCTTGTGTTTTAAATAAATTTACTTCAATTGCATGAAAATTTCAATACATATATTTAAAAACAAACCAATCAGAGAATATATTATTTATTTGTAAAAGATATAGGTATACGCTAACTAAATACTATATTAGGTTTACCTCAAACTTACATATCATTCTCTTGTAAGAGAATGTATATACAGTCAATAATACTTTTAGTGCACGTTAATAAGATAAAATTTAATAATAACATTACTTTTTTACTAAAATTTAGTCAAGCAGATTTTGTTTGTAGAACACGTAGAGCAAATTTTATTTAAGGCCAGATTCGAAAGGTAGATATAGTGACTGGGGCATGCTATATTAAATAGTTACACTACAGGTACTGTGCGTATATATAGCATACATATACCTATATGACTATATATGCCCATTTGAGCCTGTCAGTAATTTATTCATTTATAGTCTAAAATGTATACTAATATTTAATTGTTGTGGCAAATGCAATAAAAACATTTTAGCAAATGAAAGTGTTTATTTTATTTGATATTTTTTAGCGTAAAATCACCTTACATGTCAATTTAAATTTTTATTTATGTATAAATAAAACTATTGAACTAGTATAATGTTGCAATAAAATACATAAAATTAAAAAGCAAACATGTTGAGATAATAATACAGAATTCACTTTCAAATCTACATATTATTAGATATAATAAATTACATTATTGATAAATCTTTACGATAGAAAAATATGTTATTGAATATAGATATTATATTTTTAAACGAAAAATTTTGCTCGTCGTGATGGGGTTATCACAGAATCTTTCGGCACACACCATGTACGGCTCTGCAAAAGCCAACGCTCTTCTTGTAAAAGCTTGTCTTTGCGAAGACATCGAAGAATAAAGCAGTACTCGTCATCTGTACTTTCAGAAATTTTCGCCTGCACTTCTCCCGACGAACAGACAAGCCTTACATCCTGGAACACCATCGCCGTCTTCTTTTGCCCATCTTTATTGACATACCAGGCACGAAATTCATGGCAAAAGTATTGTCCATCAGTAGATTCGCAGCTTCCCGCGGCAACAAGGATTTCAGCAGGAGCTAAATTACGAACGGAGAACCAAGTATAATCGTCGAAGTTGGTATCTGACAATGCTAGCGATCTGTTCAATTGTAATACTCTGGTATCGCTCTGCAGACAACGAATGGTACGGGATTTCTCCAACCAGCATACAGCAAAGAGTCCACGACTATTGGAGACTTCTACGCGACCGTTATGAGGTTCTATGACTTTTGCTATATATCTTCTTTGGCCATTTGCGTCAACATGACGAATGACATCAGAATCAAACTCATAATTACCCTCGTCGGTTGATCCTGGATCAACTGCAACAAGCATGTGTTGTCGATGGCTTTTCGTCGGTACCCAGGGCAAGGCATTATCTATTTGATCACCTTTGAAGTTGAAGCTTATTCGACAGTATGCTGATGAATTCTCATCGCCGCACAGATCCTTGTTTGGGACTGTTAATTTAAAGAAATCGCGATATAGCACTGTCTCGAATTTTCTATATTGGTCGGTATTAAGTGATAAGCTATTAAGTGAACAACTACTAATGTTTACAAAATTCAGAGTTACATTAATACTGTTACTTTCAGATATAGATAAGAGACCTGGGAGCACAACTATATTTTCAGCTACAGGTGTAACTTTTATTGCAAAATGTTCATCAGTAGCTGGCAATTTAATATTGACACAAACGTCCTCATACACAACATTGCTAAATGCATATGTGAGCTTAGTTAAATTACACAGGTGATGATGTGTGTCTTCGAATTGATGACAAAGTGTATAATACACACTGTCGTCGTCTTCAGCATGAAGCTTACTCACAGAGAGGTACCGTGATGGAAGAGACACAGGTGACAAAATCTTTTCAATGGAAAATCTTCGAAGTTCATGACTACGGATCTCGCAGTGGAATGCACACAATGCGAAGATGACGGTCAAGGTTGCCCATGACCTTGACATATTGAACTCCAAATCTATAATTATGATTATTACAAATGTATTTACTAATATTATTTATAGCCTCTGATTAATTTATTGTAGTACATAATTTGTTTAAGTGCATAAGTTTTGCTTGATTACAATTTTTTTAGCATTATTTTTAATCGTAGTAACGAGACTTGATAAAGGTTTAATAAATTGATAAAATAATGTGATGAAAAACAATAAATAGTATACTATTATGAGTTAGTCAATGTTATATTAAAAGAATATTATTGTTGTTAAAAAAAAATTAACTTACTAAATTTTATCAATCTTAATTACAATAATAAAACAGTATTCTATGAGATTACGAGAATCAGTTAGAAATTGATTAAATGGGTCAGTCTACTTAACGTGCGATAAAACAAAAATGAAAAATTAACTGTAGTAATTTCATTAGCTACTCTTATTATGTCAAGATTTATGTGCATTTTCATTAAAATCAGTTCCTAACCACAAGCCAATTTTTTTCTGTATATGCAAAGTTTTTATCAATATTGCTATAAAATTAGTTATTAATCAACTTACGTGTAAGACTTTCGATGTTTTGGGTTTCTCTATAGACGGTCTTCTTCAGAAACTAAGATATTTCAGACTGACGCACTGTCGCAGATTAAAATAAAACAAGATGAGACGTTATCAAGTCAACTCCATATTACGTACTTTCCAAATTCAGAGCCATTTATTTACTACATAAGAAACATGATAACTTGTAGTTAGGTAATTCGATGAGTTTGACTAATATGATTATAGCACGTTGTTTTGCTCAAGCCAAAACTATGTTTTATACATTAGTATTGTATATTATTTGTAGTTTTATTTATAGTAGTATAATTAATAGTTGAAAAATTGCGTTTGGTACTTTAATTTTGTAAAATTAAATGATATAGTAATCAGTGAGAGTATCATTATATCTAATTTCTTAACACTATCTGCAAAGTATTATAAAGTAGTAAAGCCATAACGTACTGAATTATACGGATTTATTTTTATATAGAAACCTACAACGAGCTGAGCGACTGCCGTGGGGCCAAACTCAACACACTCCAGAGCTATAAGATACATACTTATCGAGAACCTCGCTATCATATACACTCTCACGCTCACATATAATGCGTTCGTCTCTTTTTATTATCGTTTTTTTTCTCTCGGCACGCATCCGTCACACAGTAAAAATAAGATTATATTAAGACAATATGCGATTACTTTTTGAGCACTATACTTTTCCGAAATCTTAAATGCTTATGCGGGCAGCTTCCAAAAAATAAGAAGTACATCTAATTGAATGCAAAAAAGCAAGTATTTCGTTTAAGGTCAAAATATATTTTAAAAAAACAATCTATAGTTAAATTTCTAAAAACGAACAGTTTAATATATGTTTAATTGCCTTTATACAAAATTTCTCCCACACATAATTTGTTTAAAAACTTCAGTATAAATACTTCGTACACTCTATTCCATCTACAATTAAGGTAGGTTCTAGATATATCATCATACCTGAGCTTGAGGTAATGCCTATAATATTTAATAATTAAAGCAAATGTTGAATTTCATTCAGCATACATATCTAAAACGATTCAATTATCATTTCATCAATTGCACAATAGTCGCGTTCGTCACGGTTCGCCGACTAAACATCCGGACTAACACGCTATAAACAAAGTTGATGAAAATCAAGGAATTAAACGCGAATGCGGGTCGTAAGTGTGGGAGAAGAGGTGAAGGACGCAAAAGTATTACCGCTGGCGCAGTAATTATTTCCAGACTGGCGCTAAGTAATTTTCAGGTGGGTGCTTTTCAGTCAAGTCCCGTGTATATATACATAGCGGCTGTTCCGGCTTACCTATAGAGAAGCCAACGCGCACTCTCACGTGAAGTCGGTAATCATTCGCAGATGAAAGAGCTGTCGGAGTGTCGTGACGAACGAAAGGCAGTACGGTGCGCTGTTGTGTTGCACGCGTGTTATAGGGGAACAGAACCACGCGCGTTGGCTCTTTCCCTCCTTCTCTCTCTCTCTCTCTCTCTCTGCTCTGGTTTGCTTTGCTGCTCGAAACGCACCGCTGCAGGGAACACCAAGTATCCATTCCTCACACAGCGGCGCCTTTTAGCATCGAAACCTCTCTCGCGGGCCATCACTCTGACAGCACTGCCGTCGTCAGCAATCCCTGGTCTACCTCTCTCTCTCTCTCTCTCTCTCTCTCTTTCTCTCTCTTTCTCGCTGTCAGCGTCCCTTTAAATTAACCGATCAATCGGGCCAGCAACGCTTTCTGCAGCCTCTCGACATCAAACACGCATCGCTTTGTTATAACTAATTATCAGTCTTGTATGAGAGACGCGAGCAAGCGTCAGAGAGAGAGAGAAAGGGAGAGGGATCGTCGATTATACAGTCAAGGGGCTTGTTGGAGAGTCTGGTGAAAATCCCTTTGTCCTAACCTGAGATCTATTCCGCTCGAAAAATCAGCTGGAAACTCTTCGCCAATGTGCTTCAAAGGCATCTGAAAATGAAAAGCCTTCTGTATATGCTGTCGTTACACGCGTGTTACAGAGCACTTATTAATCGAGGTGTATTTGCTTCGAAAGTTATGAATTTGAATAAATATGAAAATATTTTAATACTTCGTATTTTAGTAGTTACTTACAACTTTACAGTAAAAATAAATGAAATAAATGTCACCATTACTCAATTGACAAAATGATATTTTTTATAGGTTTATTTAAGTTACAGTTCAGCAGCATCATTAAAACCGGCCGGAAGAAAGTTCTAATTTTGGAAAGTAGCAAAAGTCTCGGCGCATCAACCCATTAACTCAGTCCGAAGCCGCCTACATTTCGCGCAACGATGTGTGCCCGTGTCTTTGATGCCCATGCATTCAAGACGCGCTCTCGAGATATTCTATAATTATACGCACTGACGCTTTTCTATGCCGAAAAAGGACGGCGCGATACAGCGTCGACGCAGGTCGCAAAGGCATATATAAGTACAAAGTTGGCGCACCGCGTCCGGCTCGCGGTTACGGCATGTGCAGACGAAATCAAGAGAGCCAGTATTATAAACCTACTGCGTGAAGTTAGGATAAAGGGAGGTTGCAAGGCCATGAGAGGATGCCGGAGCTCTGAGCTACTTGTTTCGCAGAGTGACGTGCAATTCCTGCTACGAACACGATCGTCAAAGGCTAATCAAGTGTAGCGGTGTTTATGTCGGGTTTCGCATAGTTGCCCGAGACTGCATACAGCGTAGGGTGCATTCAAGTATACCTATGTTATTTGATAATTTATAAGATTGTTAAAAAAATTGGCTACGATTCAAAAACTCAATTTATAATATTCAACCATGTTCAAATTCGTGAAACGTATTGAAGGAATACGTCAAATTCTGCGCTATTAAGAACCTTAAAAAAAACTATGCTGTTGATTAATTATAGTTCTTAGCTTGTCAATCAGTCAAGTTATCCTCCTCCTCCTATTTTATCTTAAAAAAATGATTGATTTGTTGTGAAATCATTTTATTCGTGATTTGATTGGTGGAAATAATGGGTTGCTAGGTTACAAAAACAAAAGTGGCGCGCGAAGCGCGCTTAATGATGACTAGTATAATTAAAATTGGCAAATTGAACTTTTTTTAAATGTCTTTCAAATAATAACATTATTTAATTCTGGATAGGTTTATCACTTCTTATCAATCGTGATCCGCTGCAATTAATATACAAATCTATTTTTAGCTATAATATTTATATAATAATATATAAATAAATTAAGCTAAAGAACGAACGCCATATATAGAGAAAGCAATTAGCAACACTTAGCAATATCGCGGCAGATGTAGGCCATAAAAATACCATCGCGTTTCTGGCCACTTGGCAATAGCACGTGTGTGTGTGTGCATCGTTGGAATCACACACAGCGACACGAGCTCTCGGAAAAGGAGATATCAAAACCATCCAGAGAGTTAGAGAGCGACCAAAAGCAATAACGAGAGGACAAATCGCTGCAGCCGCGGACAAACCTAACAAAGCCAATCGGCCGAGCCCACCCGCACCCTCCTGACGCTGCGCGCACGTGTTGTTCTCGCCGTCATGTGTATATACTCAGACATATACACTCACACATACGTGTACACGCGTATCCTCTGCATGGGTGTCAGTACGTGTGCCTTGCGTATACATGTTTATTATTTAATAAAAATGTTATTGCGCCGAGACACAGACACACACACACACGCGCGCGCGCGAATGCAAGCCGCGCAATAATACACGGACGCGCGCGCGGGCGCGATTGGCGTCGAGACCAAGTCGCCCTCGTTGAAGAAGAGAAAAGAAGCCGAAAGGGCAGTAGAAGGAGAGTATAGCACGGAGACGCGCCACAGAAGACAAACAGACCAGCACATATTGGCTCCTCGGCTTCCCTTCCTGTATATGTGTGTGGTTCTCTTCTACCGATTTTTTCTCTCGCATACTCATACTTTTGCTGGAAAGTATAAGAAAATTCGAGACTGGTCTTATATTATTTTATTGCGGATGTACATTATAATTTCGATTAGACGGATCGTGTTTTTAGATAAATATACAAATCTTATTAGCTATATCGATCGTTACAATGTTATGTAAAATAATAATAATAATGTATCTTTTCTGATAATTTTCGTACAACGTGAATGTGGTTATTTTTCTTGTCTCTATCAGTTTTTGTTACAAATATGAAATAAAATCTTGTACATGGTAGTTCTGCCGAAGATACCCGATGATCAAGCAATCTATTAATCCGACTAATTTCAATATGTTTATGTAGTTATAATTTATTGTAATATACAACAAAACAAAAAAATTAAAAAACATTTCAGACATGTAGGGTATCATTTTTCACAATTATATTTATTAAGTACAATATCGTAAACACATACACCTACATAGAATACGAACAAAATAAAAAATAAATAATAAATAATATAGAAGATGCATTTGCGGGCGCAATATATACTACGAGTATGTAGCGTAATACTAAAAGGTTTGATAGTAAATAAACTAATTCACATGATGAATAATAATAACATCTCTTTCACTCGCTCATATAGCATTAATATTATACCAACATGAAATCTATAGACATAAAATACTTCTTTGCTCAAACCAATAATTCGTAATGTTTTAAAGAAGTTATTTTAGGTACGATATTCATCGTAAACAATTTTGAAAAAAATGTTTTTTAGAATTTGTGATTGCCCGCAAGAAAACATGCCTTTTTTTATCTTTTACACATGAAATATTCATCATTCTAGGTATAAAAAGAGCTCAATCTTTCTTTCTTCTTTCTTTTCTTTCTTTGACTTTATTGGCTGTGGGTACGAGACGCCGACGTGCCACCATACATGCGTAATGGAGCTCAATCTTTTTGCAAGATTATAATGACAAACGAATGTACTCGACCAATCTCCGTTAAGTTTCAGTAAGAATGAAAACGCGCGCGAAGATCTTTGACCATCCCGTATATGCATAATCGCGCGAAACTTTATTCATCCACGGCAGGATTAATCATCCACGCGCTACAGCGATGGTCTTAACAAACGAAGGCAACTCTCCCTCCACGTGCCCTTAATTTCTCCTCTGCGCCGCCTCTATCACCCGCGCTCGTATACGAGAAGAAGTGGAAGCGGAATAAGTACTGGCGCGCACGAGGGGAGGAGGCCACCGAGCGGGTGGGTGGGCGGGGGAGGAGGGGAGGAGGAGGCTAACCTGCCGTTACGCGTGATTTAAGCGGGGCCGATAACGACCGGGATAAATCAGCGGAGATGTCGCGCGGGCGCGCGCAACTCGCGCGCCACCCCGAAATCAATAATAATGGGCAGGAGCCATTAGTAAAATTAATAAATTATGCCTCACATTATGTGCGCATTGTGAGTCGCGGGCTACGCGCAGCGGCAGCCGCGAGCCTGTAATACGCCGTAAATCATATTAGTGAATAATCCACATCACCATAACGCGCGAGCTCGCGAGGTGCGAACGGTATATATGCGCGCGCGCGTTTTGTGCGTCGTAAAAGGCGGACTGCCACTACCCCCGCGCTACCGCCTCCCTCTGTGTTATAATGGCGCACCAGCGCGTGCGAGCCAAAACGCGCGGGGCTGCGTGTGTTGTGCGACATTGTCATTCAACTAGCCGCCGAAACATCTTTCTCTCTCTCTCGCTCTTTCTCTCGAATACTCGCGCTGGTCGGCATCGATTTATATTGGGGCGATTTATTGCGCGATACGGCCGAAAAGTCATTCGTAAACAAAGAGCTCACATCGCTAACGCGCGACGCTTTGGTCTGGAGCGTGGACGGGGAAAGGCATTTCGGGTTTTAGAGCATTGTATACAGGATGCTCTATAGTGCTCCGATCTCTAATGCATTTTTCCTCTGCCGAATTAGAAACGCAATAGAGCGTTCATATAGACTATAAAGATCGTCAACTTGAATAATATACATTATGTCAAAAGCAAACAGTAAATTATAATTATAGGTAGTACTTGTTTGATTGAGCCGATAGAAGATTACTTTGGTATTTGGTATGATGGTAAAATTCATAACTCGTCATCTGAATAACAAGTGTGGAGGTATAGTACACCTACTGGCTAACATTCCCAGACGCATTCATTTGAGAAGCTAGCAGAAGGCTAAACTGCGTTGAACCATCCGAACGTATCGTTTTCATTAGTTTGCGATATAACAATCGCATTAACATCAACGAGACAGCGGCAGTCGGCTGAAGTGGAGGGCGCGCCGATCCACTCATGAAATCCTCTCTGGTAATCCCTTTCTTCGAATACCATATCCCATCCTGCAACCGTTGTTACGCGCATCAAGAGTCTCTTTCTCTTTCTCTCACTCGTGCCGGTCGTCGCGCGCAAAAAAGCGAGAGGAGAAATCGGAAACGGGAATAAGAGAGGAAGAGGAAGATATAGAGAAGCATAGGGGAGTGCAGGAGAAAGAGAAGAGGGGCAGGCGGTAGAGGCTACGTATCTATCGACGAGGGCATAGCTTCCTATTAGCGGGGCACTTCATACGGACGGCTGATATCCGGCGGCGGCGGCGGCGGCTCTCCGTACCTCCGATATCGTATAAATGTGTCGTTAATTACTTACCCTTCCCCCCATTTTTACACCCCTGCGCCAGCGCCTTGCTCCTCGTTTATATATACGCGCGCGCGCTCGCTCGCGAGCTCTCTCCTCTTTCCAGCAGCCCCCATCGACATCACCTCGGCGCCCCTTTTTCCTCTCTTGCTCTGCTTCCCTCTTTCCTCGCCTCCGCAGCCCAGCGCACACGTTATGGCTCGGCGTGTTAAGGAAACTAATGTTTATTTGAAAAACTAATTGAACGGGACTCTCTCTCTCGCGCGAGAGCGCGCGCGTCTACAGCCGGCAATTAAACGAGATTACTGGTGCGCTGCTGCTGCTGCTGCAGTGGCGTGGCCTCGTGCGACACCAGTAGCTGGAGGGAGAGAAAGAGAGAGAGAGAAGAAGAAGAGAAGGGCAAAAGAGAGACGGTGAGGAAGAGAGCGAGAAAGAGAGGGGATTAGATAGCGCAGTAAGATACGGGCCGCGTAATGTTTATCTACGAGGCTGCGGTGGTGGCTAGGCGGTACCCACCACCCACCTCTGAAATGCCTGCCAATAATTAATTATTAGCTCGGGGCGTAGATTCTACGCGTATATGTACGATTTTCCGCGGTAGCTGGCTTAACTTAGTACGTATTAAGTGCCCCGTGTGCCGCGCTATCGGAAAAGAATATACGAAGATAACTGCCGTGGAGTTCGTTTCGCATCGCGCTTTTCTTATACGCGTGTAAGCGGCTTTAACCGTGTGGAAAGTCAACGCCTCGTTGTTTTTCGTACTTTTGCGCTTTCGCCGCGTGACCGCGACCGGATTTTCGTTTCGACTATTCTCGTATCGTGAATGTTGACTTGTTGTCGGAATTTTCTTGCGATTCGTAATTAGAAGCATAGTTGTGAAAATTATGTTGATTAGAAACGCGAATAAAAGGATATTTTGAATGATTTTGAAAAGTAATTCGTTTTCTGAGAGACAAAAGAAAAGGTTAAAAAATATTTTAAATATTTTTTACATTAAAATAAATTCTAATATTCGGTATATAAGAACAAAATGAATATAAAAGAAATATAAAGGAAAATATACAGTGCTAGCATAATTTTTTAACGTACAATTGTTACGAAAAATACTAATGAATCATACGCTTGGGAAAATTTCTCTGTGTAATATTTATATCAAAGTAATGAATCATGTTCAGTTTTTAAATAAATTCTTAAAACTATTTAATGGAACAAAAAAGTGGCGTTGTCAAGGTAGGAATATAGCACATGTGCTCCAATTTTCCAAGACAAACATCTTACGAAAAATACTAACGAAATCGATCATAGTAATGTTGTATGAAACATCAATAATATCGAGGAATGAAAATTTAGGAGGATTTTTATGTAATTATTGTAGAGATTGTAGTTTCTGTTTGATCAGCTTCGTGATATCGATATTTTATTCTTTGAGGTATAAATTTAAGTATATAATAAAATGAAGGGTACAAATTTTTTTATTAATTGTGTTTGTAAGATATCTAAAACATACATCGCGAAGAAAAGAATATATATAGGACTTTTGTATATGAACAATAATTTATTTTTAAAATTGGAGTAATAGTGAAGTTATATCTTTTTGACAAGACTGAAATAGGAAAAGTTGTAATAATAATAACTAGATACAATCTTTGTTCATAGAGAAAATAATAAAAAAAATTATTGATTCAAAAGAAACGTAGTAAAAAATGTAGGGGTGTCGGACTGTTCGAAATTCGAACTACTCGGTCCAAATACTCGACTCGACGTACCCGAGTCGAGTCGGACCCATTACTCGAAGTACCGAACTACTCAAACTTCAATCGAACAGTTCGAAATGATCGAATTGTCCAACATGATCGAACGGTTCGAAGTGATCGAACTATTTGAAGTAATCTAACTGTTCGAAGTAATCAAACTGTTTTAAGTAATCATACTGTTCAATATGATTTTGAAGTCCGATTGAGTAAAATTAATTAAGTTAAATTATCAAAATGTCCGAACTTCGACGACTGGTTTGAAATGATCTAATTATTCCAAACAATCAGACTATCAAAACTTAAATATAAATAATTAAGAGTAAATGCAAAAGAGAGAAAACAGAGAAGAAGAAGCAGAACCCGAATAGAAATGTATTTAAAGCTAATTCGAACAGTTCGATGATATCGAAAAGTCCGACATAGTTTGAACAGTTCGACATAATTAAATAGTCCGACATGGTTCGAACAGTTTGACGAAATCGAATAGTTCGATCATATCCGAGTAGTTCGTATTATGTTGAACAGTTCAAAGTATCGAGTATTCGACTCGAGTTCGAAAAAATATTTCGATATTGGTCAAACGGGTCGGGTCAAGTATTCGTGCATCCCTAAAAAAATGTATAAACCTCTTCTTACAGCTATAAGAAGTCCATTGTGAATTTTCTATAGCTCTTCAATGCTGCATTACATTCAGTGAGGTCGTCCGTTAAAGAACTAAAGTAAGTTAAGCACGTGAAAATTCTGCATCAGGAAACACGCAGCACATATATATACTAGTTATTCTATTGGAATAGAGATAAATTTTGAAGCTTTCGACGCCTGAGCTACCACAACTCTACTTTATTAAATTTATTTCATATTTCCAAACAATTAAAAACTATAATATTCAATGGAAAATTGGAAATAACATACACGAATTTCCATATTCTAAAAATTCCACCTTCACAATAACTTTAGCATTGATATTATTCTGTGGCTTCGGGATATACCACCAGATAAGTCCACTTTTTGAGTTTCCGAGAAAAACGGGTTTTAATGTTTACACTTGTATGTATAATATCGAAAGAAACGAGATGAGAGGTTATACATTTTCTGATGCGTTAAAAACGGGTAAGAACTCAAAAAAGTATGCACTTATGTGATTATTCCGGTAACTGTGAATTTATCTAATAGCTGTTCGCGTTTATTTTCGAGCGTATTCTTTATTTTCGTTATGAAACTGGCCACTTAATTACATGATTAGCAATTTTTCAATTTCTATTTTTGTGAAATTTCTATTATATTTATATTATAATATTGTAAAATTTTAAAATGTTTATAATTTGAAAGTGTATAGCATTTTTTTATATAGACAGATAAATATATATAAGCCATCATATGAATTAGAATAGATAAAATAAATTATAACTACGATAAACCAAAAAATGATGGACTTACCTGGTTATATAGGAAATAAAATTTGAAAAATGTTTGGTTACCTTTTCGAGTGTATTGTAACTTTACAGCAATATTTTTGTTACTACTGAAAGTGTTAAATGAAAAAGGCCTATTTGAAAATACATGATCCGGGGTTATCTCAATTTTTATAAATATTGGACTTACTTGATTATGCCTCGGAGCCACAGAATTCTTTTCCACGTAATTTTCATGAATAAGATACAGTTACATCACTTTGCATGAGCCTGAAGTATTACCAATGTTAGCTGAAGTAGTACCAATTAAGCGATTAACTTTTATCAGAGCATAAAATGAACTATTTTTGTCAGCTTAAATATTGAAAAGATCTATGTACGTTCTCTTGCTATACTTGAAATCGTCTGTTTAAAAAAGAATTTATCTCGATACCGACAATCTATTATGTGTATCATTTGCATGACAGTGTGCCGTCTGGATGCTTTAAGTAGTAGATAACGCAATATGCCCTGAACTCAAAGATAATGAATCGTTTATTTAATAATAATAATTATATGAGATTAAAATAAATTCTAGCATCTGTTAAATTTTACGGACTAGAACATAATTGAAAGTTAGAAATAATATAAGTATATAAATAAAACTCTTATTTGCTATAATTCTTACTTCGAACCTTTTTGCACCCCTATTTTTTTCGAATAATTCAACATCTTAAGAATACAATGGACTACATTACAATTATGTAATTATATTGTTTTGTAATAAATATTTAATATTTACACCTCAAACTATACACCGACAGATCTACCAATCATGTTCATAATTATTTTGTACAATAGAAATGTAAATTAAAATATATTTTTTCAAACATAGCATAGGGAGATAATAACCCATAAATAAAAGTAAAACAGGAAAATATAATAAAGTCGTTGAAAGTAAAGGTAAGAGAAGAACTACTAATAAATTAACTATTTACATGTTTTATTTTGTTTTAATCAATCTTTTCATCAATGATTTAAAACATTACAAACAAATTCGTTATCAAAAAAGGAGAAAATAATAGATTTATTGTTGATAGAAAATAGCATTGAAACTTGAAATAACTAAAGTTGGAAATTCGGATTTCCTTTCTTCCATACATGTATACGCTCCTACAGATGGACAGCCACGTGTCCAGTACCATGGATTCGTCTCACAGACTTCTCGCGAGAGCACGGTTATTAAATTCTGCGATGCGAATCCCAGTGGAAATCACTGTGCGCGGCCTCGATCTTCCTCTCCTCCCCCTCTAGGCAGCTCCATGGACGTATAAGCACCACTCCACTCGCAGAAATCGCAGCTAGAAGTTCGAGGCTGCAATAAAAGTGATATACGGATCTGCGTCGCGCGCGCGTGCGTCCGCGAATTGCGGTATATCGGAAGACGCGCGCGTGTGTCGAAGGCTCGTGTCTTGAGGTCGTGTCTCATGTGCAGCAACACACATATATTTTATATTTAATACTTACTAATGTAATTCAAGAATTGCTTTGAAATGGAAAATATTGAAATGAAATGTAATCAATACTTGGATTCTTTTAAATAATTAAATAATATAGAGTAAAAGTCTTAATAATTACCAGAAGAGTCAAAACCGTAACTTTTGTTTTTTCACGTGTACATCTTTATAAGGTAGGTATTAATTGTAAAATTTTGTTTTTTCGATACGTCAGCATTCAATCAGTATTGCCAAATGCAGAAAAATTATATTCAAGTTACAGATATATGCTGGATGTACTTGCCAACTAAATCTAATAATATTGTTTACTAACAATAAGTTATGACAAAGCAAATTCATATTTAATTAGAATTACGTTTTACATAAAATAATCACAATAAATAATATAACTTGGTCAATGTTTTATAGAATCCCAAAATACTTATAGTTATAATTAATTTTGATTCGACAGAGTTTTTTTAAAGGGGCATCTTCGAAATTGTGAATTTGATAGGATCAATATAAATATAGCTATATTCTCCATGAGTGTTAACATCTGAACAAACTTCCCCAATATAAGAAACGTAATTATTTTTTCAAAGAAGAAAGTTTTTATAAACGTTTAAAATTTTTTCGCTCACAAGGTTAAAAAATGATTTATTCCAAGCCATAAAACTTGTCACCAAGAGTGCTTTCGGTTACACGGCCTGCAGGCTCACACGGCGCACTTCGGCTCTTCCTTCCTCCTTCTCTCGTCAGGTCCAACGTCAGGGAGCGTTCATCATCGGCCGACAGGCTTCATTGGCCAGAAGCAATTTTCCCTCCGTGTCCCAGAGAAAACATGCTTCTCGCGTCATCCGAGGCCGCCGCCAGTGTAGATGCGACCAGGGTATATCTTCTGGCGCGGCGCTCTAGCGGACGTGATCTACGACGAGTCTCGGCGTCGTCGCCACCTTTTCGATGCTCTCGCAGCCAATTCAATCGCTCCCCCGAGTCGGCGAGCCGAGATATAGGGGTAGGGAGTGGCGAGGGGGAGAGCACCAGAGTCTGCAGCGCGGTCACTGTCATGCCAACCTCGCGGGAGCGTGCGTCTCTCGATCGAAAGTCGTCGAGCATGAATCCATGACTTGCTATAGACTTTTAGCGCATTGGCTTGTGTGCATTTTTGCACGAGTTAGACACTGTTTTCGGCTCGACTATGTTTCGATCAGGGTTACGGAATGGTTCGATGTTAATCGATACTTGGAAACTCAAAGTTTTGATGCCACGCGTTGCTAAAGTTTTTATATCGACCATATATATATATTTATTCCTTAATGTGAAATTTTGTCAGACTATTTCATTTTCTTTCAATTTATTGAAAAAAATTACATTGACGAATAATCTAATCTAAATTATTTCGTCTTACAAACATTTATCTTATAATTTTCAAAGAACATCGTGACATTAAATAAAAGCTTTCCTTCGTAAACTAGATTATTCCAAAAAATTATAATCCGTGTATACTGCTGCAGAAATATAGATTAACGGAAAGACATGGCTGCATCAGCAATAATTGTAAGACCAGAGGAAAAGTCAGTTTTGCAGCGAGCGTTGCGCGAAGGGCGAAGTGTAGCTGCGCGATCGGACTCAGCTCCCAGCCACGGCATCGGCTTCCTCTGCAGCTGGTATCTCAGCGGCGCTTCGTAATTAACGAAAGTAGAGGGCAGAGAAGAGCGCGCACGAGAATGCGGCGTATAGAAAGAGAGGGAGAGGGAATACGCGCAAAAAAGGAAGAGGCGCTCGGGTGGGAGGCTGCTGCTGCTACTACTAACTACGCGAGTGCGCGCGCGCTCGCTCGAGCCTCGTAGAAGGGTAGCCATAAAAGTTTATGCTCTCCATATGTTGTAATATAGTCCGGATGGGGTACAGCAAGAGAGAGAGAGGGAGAGGGAGAAAGAGAGAAGCGCGCGGGTGGCTCGGGGATCGGTAAAATATGCGGGCAATAAGTATGGATTGTTATTAACACGGGGCGCGAGCGGTGTGTCCGCCGCCGCCGCCACCGCCGCCGCGCTTCTGAATCCATTACCTCCGCATGGCGGCTGAAATACCGGCCGATATATCCGAGCGCGCAGCTCGTGTACATGTGTACATCGTGCTGCTACTGCCGGTGCACGGCTGCTGCTACTACTGCTGCTACTACTACTGCTGCTGCTGTTGCGAGAACGAGTTGTATATGTATACATGTGCGAGTGAGAGAAGAAGGATAGAGGATGGGAGAGGAAGAGGCGGTAAAAAGGCGCTGGATGCGGGAAACAATTAGGCAGCAACGAGGAGAAGGAGAAAGACGGAGAACTGGTGAACGAAAAGAGAAATCCAAGAGAAGCTTTGCGGAGGCGCGGGGAACTTTGAGCATGAGGTATTACAAGGAATTAAACTATATCTTGTATTAAAATTGTTAAAATTATAAAGATATGTGATGCGTTGTGGTGGTGAAAGAAAGAGAAAGAGGAAAAACGAACAAAATCCTTACGTGTAATGTTGAATTAAAATTTTGAATTTTCAAGTTAATCACTACTTCGACAATATTATATAATTTCATGAACGTTAGTCAAGTGCTACGAATTCATTTCACTGAATGAGTATTCAAAACTTCAAAAAAACGATCATCGAACAGTGTTTATTACGAACACCGTGAATTTTTATTCCTTCATTTTTGCATCGATTTCCTATATACAATCTATTTACCTTTTTAATTTGTTTGCTGTAACAAATTTTTAATTTTTATTCATAACAGGATGTTGAATTTACAAATATATGTATTAAACATGATGTTTATTTATACATAAGTTGACAAAATGTTATAAAATTAATTTAGAGTCTTCTCCTAATGTCTCTTGTTACAAATAACTTTGAAATATTATATTTAATGAATTTAAAATAGGATTATATTTTCAAATATTAAGGGGACGTGACGTTCGCAATATGCGAGAGATGGAAAGGGATGTGATTGCAGACATGTGATTTATTTATTGGAGCGTTAAATAACAAAGATTGGCATGTGTACTGAAATTGACAATTTTCAGCAAGTTGAAAAGTAGATTACGGTTGATTAGATTTGCTTGAAACTTCGAATTGTTATACATTACGTGATAGCAAATAGGATATTAATCGTTATTTTTAATGATTTTTGCATAATGCAATAATCTCATTCATATTATGAGATTTATAATTCCTACATTTCAAATCATGATTTAGATTTATAAAACAGTGTATTATCTGTGATTATCTCATTATACCACTTTAGTATAAAATTATAACTCAATTAAAGAATTGAAATTTTTTGAAAAAATAAAAATAATTTTAATTAATTCATGTTTACAATTATTTTTATTTTTTAAATTGTTAATTTTGATTATTATTATTTTGATAATTAGTTATTATCAAAAACCTATTTTAACCCTTCTTTAATTGATATCCAACTTTCTCGTAATTATTAATTATTGCATTGTAAGTTTATATTAAAAACGACTTTAGTATTTTCTATGAGAATAAATTATTAAAATCAATGGCTAGGGTGGAAAAGAAAGCGCAGCTTTAACGGAAATAAAGAAAATTAAAAAGAAAACAAGAAGCAGAAAGAACAAGAAAGGCAGCATAAAAGCATGTAAAATATGAGCCTACGGTAAGGCTGTGTCAGAGAATCAAAGAAAAGCGAAAAATCGAAATGAAGAAAAAACGGGGAAAAACATCAGGAGGGGCACGAAAGGGAATAAATGGGCGAAAGAGACAGTGAATCAAAAACAAAGAGGGAGGGAGAAAAAGAGAGCACGCGCGAAGCGAATGAATGGATTAGTCGGTGCACACGCGTCGCGGCCGAAATTATGATCGGATTTCGACGCTTCGACCACGAGTGCGCGCGTGCGTTTAGAGTTTCCGCTGCATGTTGTACGGGTAAGCGAAAGAGTGCGCGACATAGACGAATAACGCTTGGCAGAGCTTTAATTCTCGCGTACATCTCCCTCTCACTCTCTCTTTCTCTTTTTCTCTCCTCCGCCCTCTCTCTCTCGCCCGCCCTGGCCTCGTGGCCTTTTATTTGGTCGTCTCTTTTACCGCGTGGTCGAGGGATATTGAGAGGGCAGTGATTGAGATATTATTTCGCTCTTTTTCCGATCGTAAAATGTTTTCACGCTCACACCCGTCAATGTTGTTTTTTCGTATACATGTTTTTTTTTCTTCAAATAGATTGAACTTGTTTAATTTCGTCGAAAATCTAAATTTCAACTTGGATAATACTTCTAATACAACCACCAGTACACGTTTACAAATAAATGCTCAAATATATCATATAAATTTTACACTTAAACAATTCATTGATTTATTCTCACCTTCAAAACTCTTTTTAATTTCGCTTAATTCTGTAAGATTATATAAATTAGAAAAATAAAGTAAACGATTATTTTGTTAAATTTACTGGCTCGATAGCCGGTTAACAAGCGGAAAGCAAAATTCATTAGAGTCGAAAAATTGATTGCTGCTTGCGCGCAAAGGCACCTCGCGACTCTTTCACATCAGCGTTCAACAGTGCGATATGTGTTGCAGCTGGCAGTTAGTTCCCTCTCGAAACGAACTATCGTTCCGTCAGCAGCAGAAAAAGATGGCTTGCCCGTGTATGTGTGTATATATATACTGGCACGACTCCTCGATGAATCTTTCCCCGGCTTGCGGTCGCACTTACACACGTAGCAAGCACGGGGGTGGCAGAGTCCACTGGGGGCCGTCGAGCTCTTTCGCGGTGCACCTGATTGGTCAAGGCTTCGGGATTCCGGTCTTCGGGTTAGATTGATCCGACGGCGGCATTACTTCTGGTTAGCCTCGAGCAGCGACGCGCTGTTAGTCTTCATTCCTCCGTCTCTCTCTCTCTCTCTCTCTTCTCTTGCCTCTCCGGGGGTGGTTGGCTTGCTGCTGCTCGCGCGCGCGCTCAGCCACGCGCCTGATTGCGTCTAGTTAGAGGCACACCAGCGCCATCAGTCGTCCTGCCGGCCTCGCTCAACCTCGATTATTTGTCTTCTCATTTTAAGAGAGTCCGAGGGCACATACGGGGGAGCCTTCGAAACGCTCTCTTTCTTCTCCGCCGCCGCCGCCGCTAACACCGCCTCCTTCTATCTTCCGCCACCTCAAGCTCCTTCCGAAGGGATTACCCTGCCACGGTGAGAAAGGAAGAGAAAACTGATCCAAGGCAGGATCTAAAACCGCTCTCTCCGCGGCTCTTTATTTTCGTAAGATCACGGCCTCTTATACTTTCCTGGCTAAACAACCAGCAAAACTGCTCTGCTAATACTATTTCTTCATTAATTGAAATTGAAAAAATATTCCTCTCATATAGAAATTTAAACTACTCATATTTTAAAATAAATAACGTACACTAGCTTTTTATGAATTGAGATAAGGATAGTGAGAAAAAAAAATTGAACATCCAGTAAACTTAGACGATTTTAAAATACTCAATTCTTGACGAATCATTCTAAATTACACTCATAAAAATTGGATTTTTAGTCAGATGGATGTACCTATCCTCTTAACTAAATTCTACTTTGCTGCAGAAGTATAACAGTTGATATTTGAATGCAATTTTTTAATTAAAGAATCTCATATGCTTCTCAAATGAATACATTCTTCTAATTTCAAGGGAAATAATTATTTAATTAAGAAAAAATATTTCTCGATAAAATGTATTATATTATAAATAAAATTATTTGCTTTAATTAATTTTGAATGCCAATATTTAAAATTTAAAACTTTATTTTGTACAAGGAGACTTAAATTGTTTATGGCTTTATATTTTTACTGATTCTATTGTTTATCATTAAAAAGCCATTATTATTACACAATTATAAAAATCTGAAAATGTATAAAAGCTAGATTTTTTTCGCGAGGAATAGAATGAAGCAGATCAACTCGCTGCGCTGAAATCACCATGTGCGTGGAATATATATAGACCCTCCGCGGCGGCTGCTGAGGAAAATGAAAATCACATTTTTCCACTATTTTCATAAATTACATTATACGATAACTATATCTTGCATTTGTTAGAATATTTCGTAAACAGAAATATAATCTGTTTTTATAAGCTACTATTAGATATGTTATAGAATGCAAACGTTTCAGGTTAAAACAATATTTTTTAATTTAATTTTAAAATTGAATTAAATAATTAGAAAACAGAAATTTCTAACTCAGGAAGATGGCGTCTCAAGGATTACAACGTATTCTTTGTATATAAGTATTTTTATGAGACGGTTAAATGACTTGCAATAAAACTCAATTCTGAAAGAAGGTGCAAATTTGGGAATATTAGCTGGGTAATTATAATTCATTAAATAATTATGAATTTTTTGAAACCGATACTGCACGAATCATTTAGATGCCTAAACATCATTTACAGTCTGAATTATCCTATCACGAGAGAAGCCAAAAGAAAATGGACCGACGTTTTTCCGCGGACGAGATACACGACGACTGTCAGCAGCGAAGGCAAAGAAGAAGATGAAAAGGGAAGACCGAGGGCTGAGAGAGACATATAGAGAAGGTATAGTAAGAATGAGAGAGTCAGATGGAAGGAGAGAGAGAGCGAGACAAAGAGCGAGATAGCGAAAGAGAGAGAGAGAGAAAAAAAGGGAGAGAGAGGGAGACGAGCTCCGGAAACGGCTTCATGTCGGATGAGAAACGGAGTTAACTCAGGTTGATTTAACCGGCGCTGTGGTGGCGCTCAGACACGTAGCTCCAGATTTAGTGAGACGTCCTGACGCCACAGCGCTTACATAGATATCTTTCAGGACGAGACCGACTCTCTTTCTCTTTCTTCTCTTATCTCTCTCTCCCCTCTGTCGCTCTCTCTCATTCTCTCTCTTTCCTCTTCTCTCTTTTGCCTTGGTCAAGGATCCGAACGAACTCTGGGACAGCACGTGAGCACAGCAGCGTTCTCTTTCTCTCCTTCTACGTCCTTCCGGTACTCGTTTTTTCCTCAGTAATTAGCTTAATTTATATACATTGACGTCGATAAAGCGCACGTACCGATCTGAAATAAATTTAGGCCATGCGTGACTATTGTATGAAACGTAAAAAGCAGATTATTCAAGTAATTTGCCTGAATATTCAAAGAACTCACAAGTTTTATTTGTATTTTTGCCTTTATTTATACAACTTCTAAAAAATTCCAATTGATTTACGTCTTTAATACATAATTTAATTTTGTAATAAAATAAGATAAAAAAAGAAAGTTATGTGTATACCGCAATAAACCTATTTTGCCGTCTAAAAAAGAGCAAAAGTTAAGCATAACGAAGTAAGTACACTTATACAGTATTTTTTAAAGTTACAAGTGAATAACAGTGCAAATAAAACTGGAAACTTTTCGTAGGAAAACTTTTGCAAAACTTTAGAGAAATGTTTCACACGTAGAAGTATCAAACGTATTTTTTTGCATGGGATGTAACGAAGAAATTGATTTAAATTCACAACGTCATCAATATTTCCCATTCTTGTTCATTTTATTTAGTCTTTCTGTCTTTATCTATGCGAATAAACACGCAAAGTTTGTCGCGCGGCGGCCGCGTGCGGTTCTGATTTATTCGAAGGCCGGTCCCTAACACGCGGCCGGGCACCTAATCATGCGATGCGTTGCGTGCAAACTCTGCATAATAATAAAGGTTCACGATAGTCCCATTACGATCACCTGTTCATTTTCGGCTCTGGGCTCTCGCGAGCTGGCGAGCGATGCGCGCACGGGTGCGATTTGCCAAGTATTTATCGCTATCTGAAATGCATTAATTTTCATTTCGGCCATTATGTGAGTTCGGGAGAGGAGGGGGGGGGCAGAGAGCGACGCACGCCGTGCAGAGAGATGGACGAAGCGAAAAAGAGGAGCGACGTGAAAATAGTGACAAGAGAGAATCTGTACGTTATTTACAAGTGCGCGACATCAAACGATAATAGCTCTACTAAAAACTGGATAAAAAGACTTTAGCTGAATAATCTATTGCGTAGACTATAGCGAAATAAAATAATGCGTTCAATAATTATAAATTCAGTACGTATATAAAAGTATAATAAAATGAGAAAATGGGAATACGAACGAAATTTATAAACTGATTATTATTTTTAAAATAATGAAACGAGAAATAATTTAAAATAATATTCCGTTAATCCTTCATCGAATGAATTTGTTAAGTCTAATAAAAATAGCCAAGGCCTCAAATAATGATTTTGCTGAAATTCATGCATTTTAGAGCCTCGTGCGACGTATCAGGTGAGTTTCGGGACTGCAGGAGACATAAATTTCTACGGAATAAGCCAATAACTTAATGAAGGAGAAACTTTATGTACACTGGCCAGTGTGTGCAGAGACAAGAGAGCAACGCGCTCGAGAAGAGAGAAATGAGGGAGTGAAAAGCGGTGGACGTAAAAGCGGCCAGGGGATGAGAGAGAGAGAGAGAGAGCGTGGCAGGGTATTACCAAGAGCCAATGATATAGTGACTATTACCGTCACTACGTACCCCGGCGCCGAGTGATGGCGGGTGACTGCGTGCCTCGATAGCGCTAAGCCTCGGGGCAGTAAAATACATTGGTCCGGTGGCGCTAGCGCGCACACGCCCGCGTGTGATCCAGCCATATCAATGCCGCTGCCGGTGCTGCTACTGCTGTTGGCTCGCTGCTAGCCGTTATGTGGCGTCGACGCCGCCTGTTACAGCTAGGCGTCATCGGGATACCAGTCCAGCGTTATATAACAAGGATTTTTACTTCGACCCGCCGAAGGTATTCCGACGCGTCCCTGTGTGTATGTATGACCGCCCAAGCCCTCTGGAAAATTGTTATTTACAACGCTTTTTACCAGAGCGTGCGTGTATACATCTCTGTGCGAGCTGGAACTGTGAAGGTTTCATGAAGCTTTTGTTGATTTTTTCAAACAGTCAAATGTACGTATAACATTGGGCTTTAGGCTAAAACTAAATCCCTTTTTGTTTATAATTTTGGACAAATCGAAATGCTAATACTACTGACAGGTTATTTATTCAATGATGTGAAATTTAAATTCGATGTAATGCGTATTAGAATAGCTACAGAAAACCTTTTTTTATTAATTATTTTACGTAGTAAAAAATTTTAACTATTATTAGAACATTTTCTTTAAAATTCTCTGTTATTTAAATATGTTACTTGTATCAAAACTAAAAAGTTTTTTAAATGTGTTTGCATAGAACTTTACTTATTTACTTTACTTCAATTATTTTTTTAGATTCTCCAAAAGTTAACACATTAGTCATACTGACATGTTATCAGTAGGAATACTTTACATTCTTTTAGCGAGTATTTCAATAAGCATATATTTTTTCAAAATCGTATGCTTGATCGATACCAAGTGTGATAACGATTTTGGTCGAATGTCTTATAACGGAGACCTAACATATTATCCTGAAAATATTTTTATAAAATTACAAATCTACCTATAAAAATAGATAAAATAAAAGAAAAATCTTCCTTAGTAAAAATAAATAAAATGATGCAGGTAGATTAATTAGTGTAATAATTAGAAGTCTAACAAATCACAGGGTGCGAAAGAGCCGTTAATTTGGAAGGACGTCAAGTCCTGTACCTATAGGGCGCAACAAAAACAGCGAGAGGAAAGAGATCGAGCAGATCTTTTATTAGGGACATTTGGGAGAATCGTCGTGGGACTCGCAGCGTATATATACACGCGGAGAAATTCGGACGAATTCACGCGACGCGAAGAAAAATTAATCGCATTCTTGCCGCCCCGGCGGGCTAAATCCGTGGGCTCTTTATCCGTGGCGGGGTGCAAATACCCCTCGTTTGTCAGGAATACTGAATTAATGATGATTGCCACTCGACATTGAGCGCGTACGAGAGAGAGAGAGAGAGTGAGAGAGAGAATGAGAAAGAGTCCTATGCGCAGCCGTCGCTCCTCGTCGTCCCTTCGTCATTCCGCGTGCACTCTCTCGCATTAGGTCGTTCGCGTTCTTCCGTCAGAAGCTCGTTTACTTTAATGTAATCATTACGATTGAGTATTCGTGTTCTCGATTAACTATTTTACTGGTCAATGTCATCGATACGAATAAAAATTTGAATATACCGTGCATGGACTTAATTTAAAATTTATCATTTTTTAAGTAAATGTTAATTAATTACTTGTACATGATGTGACTCATTTAAATTCAATTAAGAGTAAACCAAACATAATGTTAACTTTATTCTTTGATAATATTTAATACATCAAATCGAGAATAAAAGTCTAATAATAGATACTCTTAAAAATTCGATATCATTAAATTTCCCCTGAAGAATTTTAAAAACCTAAATTATATCTTTATCAGAGTTATCGAGTATTATAAGTTTATTAATTTTAAAATTATTTATAATAAAATAAATGTATCAGGTCGCAACTATAGTCATTGGTAGTTTAGAGAAAGAGTCCCCTTTACAAAATCGGAAGATCCTTTAGGGTTCAAATCTCCGCTGATTCGTGCATTTGTCTCGTTTTGTACCATGTTCTGCTCTATGTTTTTATTTATTTATAAGTTCTTATTGTTACGTATGCCGAGCGGAATTATTAAATGGGAAATAAATAAGGAGCTCATTAAAAATGCGACTCCCGGAAATCGAACACACGAACTCGCGATTCAAAGACTGATGCTCTACTAACCAAGCTAACGTCGCGATGCAGTTGGAAGCTCATCGCGACTTAGACATTCTGAACAATGCTGATTATGCACTCTCGTCTTTCGCGTATACAAACACGCGGACGGAGGCTCGTCCGTGATATTATTAATAACAAAAGGTTAAAAAGCAATTTTCGTTCAATTATTTTACATTATTGTCACATGAAGTACAAACAACAAAATGCGACCGTTGAAGGGGAAGGAAAGAAGATACTTCGATTTAAAATTTATAGTGTAGTACTCTAAATACAGCACCAGTGTCGTTTAATGCTATATTAAATGCATCGTGTGCGAAGCGGCATCGTGTCACTGATCTCAAATAATACTAATAAATTTCCTATGTAATTAAAATCAATACCTTAATTGATATAAATACATTTTAGATAATTATAAAACAACATTAAATAAATGTTACAGAAGAAAAATCATTTCCTTAAAAAAAGAGAGAGTGTAAGTTGCAATGCACAAGAAATTCGCAAAAGGAGAAAGAAACCCCGCGCGGCACTGCACCTAAGAAGCTGAAAAAGCCGCCGAAGAATCGCATAAGGTGGACGTAAGAAGCAGCAAGTACCAGAAGACAAGGAAAGGAGACTTTGAGCTTGCGGGGCGGTCGCAAAGACAGAGAACGTCTGCCGGGCGCGTAACGAACCAGCTAGACTTGCGGACGAGTTTTGATTTCAATTGTCGGGCCGGTTATTCAGGGAAAAGCTGGGAAAGGCATAGGAAAAAGCCTCAGGGCTAGCGTACGCTGCAGCAAAAAGCCGCAAAAGTAAAAGTCGAAAGAGAGAGAGAGGGAGCGCCTTCGTCTTCAGCCGCCGTCGCCGCTGTCGTTTCGCGAAAACTTGAGCAATTTCCGGGGCGTCGCCGCCCGCGGCGCAGCAGCAGCAGCAGCTCGCCAAAACTCGTTAAATATGCATGTCGCACGAGAGGGTGGAGAGTGAGAGAGTGAAAGAGCGGTACAGAAGAGAGAGAGCCGCTGCCACGGCCGCACGTCTTCCCTAATTATCTCGGTGCTTTCTAATCGCGCAAGCGCACCGTGCGCAAGCCGCGGTGTTCTCTTTGGCGCGCTCGAGCGCTTATAAGCGACAGCCGCCACGGGAAAGGTGATAAGGGATTTTCGCGGATCGCGTTTGTCGGTTCTACTTTGTTCCCGTGCGTCCTGTTGGCTCTTAAGGAGCTGCGCGTAGTGCCATGGTAATTTTGGTACAACCTCTTCGCGATCAGCTCTTTGATTGATATCTTATATATACATATAACACGCGAAATATTTTACAAAGGGTCCGTTACGGTACTTTAGCGAAATGTTTATATGCAAATATTTAAGAAATATGATATAATAATCACAGCTGCGTAGAGGTATACAATCCAAATTCAGATTTAAAAATAAAACATTTCTTATTACAAAGAGGTTAGGCTGATGCTGCAAGCTCCTTTTACTTTGATGTAATTGCCCTTTCATCTTATTAAATTCTATTTTATTTTTAAAAATTTCAAAATCATTAAAGCCAACTCGCTGTTCTGTTTACTCTAAATTATATAGATCATTACATACATTCAAAATTAAAATATTATACTTTGTACGTACGGAAAATGTTTTTTAAGCGATCAAATTCGTTCTAAAAAAAAACTAACGCTTACTGATCCATATCGACCAACGCAGATGAGAACAAGCTCCCACATGCCAGATCTAACAACCTCGAAACAATCTAAATTATCTCTAATACACATTTAAATTTCTCTACAAGTTTGACTACTGTGTTTTTTTATTTTTATTTAAGTCATGCGAGGGTTCGACTTTTCTTTCGCAATTTTAAAATTTTTATTTTCTATACATTGTATTTCCTTCTGGAAAAAGTTTTATGTTGGTAAACAAAATTTTGAGAAAAATTAAGCAAAGAATATGCGGGGCAAAAATAAGCATAATAGTACACCTCTCAAGTTTCAAAATTGTTTGACAGTTTTAAACGATTTTACAAAAAAAAAATGGTTTGATCTAAATTGTAACAGCTAAATTGAAAATGACAAATAAATATACCTATATTACGTATTTATCTACACATATGAGCATATTTTTTTCAAAATTTATAATAAACAAATGAATTTATTAGTGTTTGAAAAAAAAAGAATTGTAAATCCGATCAGCAAAAACACATTAAGAATAATATATAATGTTCAGATTTAATTTTTGTCAGAACGAGTGTAAAATGCAGTGATCATCAAAATCTACCGACGCTCGTTTCCGTTGAGCACGCGACGAGAACGAGGATACGAATACATCGACGATGGCCACCGCGGGTAAGATGAATCGGTCCTTCGGAAGTCCCCTAGCGGAAGGCGACGACTTGGGAGCAGTTTCAAGTAGAACCTGCGGATTCTATCCATTGTTCGACGGACCGGTCACGTGATCAATGTTGAGGGAACTATTTGGGCTGCAACGGCAACTAGTGTGAAGCCATAATTGCTGATGCAGAACATTCGAGAAGTCGTGAAAATTTACTGAACATGTATTTTTTTCAAATCGAAAAATATTAATAATTAAATATACATTCATTAATACAATCTTTTTGTAACCAAAGTTCATAATAAGACTAAATCTAAATAATAACAATAACCCACGTTCTATATAATATTTAATAATCCAATCTAATTATAGAAAAATGTCAATGACACAAGTTCATAGTAATACTCAACAACTTACTATAAATATAGCAAAAATAATTAAATAAAAAACTTGAGAAAGCCTTTGCAAAATATGCAAACGATTAAAACTCACCAGGGTGAACCAAGACCATTTTTGACGTAGCACCTAAAAATATGCAAAAACTTACACTTCAGAATGTTTTCTATGGATCTGTAATTTTTGAGTTTCACTCGTGTTACTATTTGTCAATAAAAAAACATTTTTATTCAAAAATATTTTTTACTAAATAAACAAGTTGATGTGATACCACTACAAAAATTTCGACTATTATAAAAAGAAATGCATGGAATCGAAAAAAAAATACAATTCTCTACAGTTTTGAAAATTTATAAAAATTTCCGTTCACAAAATTAGTAAGGTACAAAATTTTCAACACAAAACTAGAAATTTCATCGATACTCATTTTTACTTTGTCAGTCCAAACAACTCTCTTGTAGAAAGTGTCCATAAGCAAGGAAGAGGCGGAAAGGAGAATCGTGACGTGTCCAAAAGAGAAAGAAAGACAAAGAGAAGTAGTGGAAATGACCGAGAGTGCGAAAGAGAAAGAGAGAGAGAGAAAACGCAAGTGTAGCGGGCACGTGCGTGAGAGTACGGTAATGGCGACTACGGCGTAATCCGAAGGATTCCACCATCCGCCGGAGCAATAAACAGTTTCCGTTAATAGCGCGGCATTCGTAGAACCGCTGGTAAAATACTAACAGCAGATGGTACAAGTGCGCGTGGGCTCGAGGGGGTGGTATAGGTGGAGGTGGAGGAGGAGCGCAGAGGAGCAGGAGGAGAGTGAAAATGGCGCGGCGAGGGGATGAGGCCAGCACCGATGCAGCGCGCGCGTTGGAGGCGAAGCAAGTTGTATCTCACAGATCTGTCGCGTGATTAAGCTTATTAAACGCTTAACTCACGGTGGGCTGCTGCGCCGCTGCTGGCTCTGCTCTCTCAGCCTCCCCCTCCCCCCTCGCCCTCCCTCTCTCTCCCTCTCTATCTATCTGCACAGGGGGCACACATTTCTCTCTTTCTAGCACGCGGCTGCCATATAGTTTTGCGCCGGCGGAGAAGCGACGACGAGAGAAAAGGGGGCGAGATAGAGGAAGCCGGATGGAAAGAGAGGGCAGCATTACACCTCTCTCTCTCTCTACCTCTGCTACTACCATCCCCGCTACCGCTCGGCGCAACGGGAAAAGGATGAGAGGGGTGTGTGTATAGCGGAAGACTCAGCCGGCAGCGGTAGCAGCCCCGCACACCAAATCATTGTTATTACGGAATATTACGCGGCTGTATCAGCCGCGCAGACTCCGTGGCCAATAAACTGCGGTTACTTCCACCCCCGACCTCTCCTCCCTCTCTCTCTACCCCTCTAATATGGTGAATCTCAATTTTCAGCGCGAACGAGCGAACGTATACTAGCGAGCGAAGTCGACTAACAGCCGAGCGGTCTTTTGTTTCTTCCTCCCGCATCCGCGCGCCTGTGCTCACGGAATACGCGCGCTTTTTATGCTCTCTTCTTTACGAAAGCCTAGCATCGCGGTTTACTCCTGCTTCTTTTTTATATTCGACTTTACCGCGAACTGGTCAGAGGAATCGTCATTACGAATTTTTCATGATTGCGGTTCTCAAAAAAATGATCAGCATGAAATACTAAAGCAAATAATTTTTGTCATTTCATTACACTCTTAAAATTATTTAAATTACATTATATTTTTATAAAATAGAAAATTAATGACTACAATTTATCGGTTATAATGCCTACAAAAAGTATAAAATGAAAAGCACGTAAATGATTCTGTATTTCATCTGATGTTCAAATTATTAAAAAAATTTGCTTACTAAATTTATTGTTCTGGACGCAAGCCAGAGAATATTTTTCGCAAGTGAGTCAAAAATTTGGAAAAATATATTTTTTCATAACCAAAATGATTTTGATGTTATCAACAATTTACTGAAATTATTGTTAGCCTCCTCTACCACCGATTTAACTGATTTTATTAATTTTTTATAATATTTATTTCAAAATGTTTTTAACGCGAAGTCGATATCATTAAAATGGTATCTCAATAACTTATTTCAAAATAATTATTTGATAGATTTCAGAAAAAAATAAAAATTACGCTCAATAAATTATCATTTGATAACAAATTTTTTTTTTTTTGTAAAGCATAAATGTAAGCCAATAAATTACTACTTCTGTCAAATTTAAAATTAAATTGAAAATGGAACAATCACGAAGGGCTTGGGTAAACCGACAATTCAGAATCATCACCGTGGCTATTTATTGTTATCAGCGCAGCGCTTATAGGTTTTATGAGTGGCAAAACTTGCGACGTATGTTACACACGCAACGCTGGGGAATATCACAATATTAAAATAGCTTTACCATAGCCGACGGGCATTTTTACCAATAAATAACAGCCAAAAAGCGTTGTCAAATGTGCGCAGGAATGAGAAAGTGAGGAGGGGGGGGGGGGAGCAAGCCAAAAAAATGCGCATGAGCTCGTGGGCGCGCGAGCGAAAGGTAGAAAAGTGCGGCGGAGGGAGCGAGAGGTAAAAGCGTAGGATCGAAATCGACAACGGCGATCGCCGCGTGAAAATTATTTATTATTTTTGTCGTTGCGATTTCGTACATCCCAGCGGCGAACTGCGGTGAAATTAAATTATTATTTTGCCGCTGTAAATCATCGAGTAGCACATCTCTCGCTTTACGAGCATACATACACAATTGCGCACGCGCGCGTACTTAAAATCTCCGGCGAATGAATATTTATACTTTCCATTGAATTACTCTTTCGAGGGCGCAGGCATAATAATACGGGCGAGCAGGCACGAAATAACATTTTCGATAAATTATTTTGCCGCGGGATCGCCGCCTGCCGCCGGTGTGCGACGACTAATCGCCGCTCGAGCTCACCTGGCTTGAAAAATTCGCGGAAATGACCAGGGGAAAAATTATTCCTCCATTTCGACGCCTCGATGTTATACGCGTGTTCTCGCGCGGCCGACTCGACTTGTATATAGGATGTATATATAACGAGGCCTCATGTACGGATCGTGGAAGCCTATATAGATGTATACCGAGCTGCACAAACGAGGCCGCGTGTGCGCGCGCGCTCACGTCGAAAATCGGACGCAATTAGCCGGCTCCGCGAGATCATCTGGTTAGCGCGGTTAAATAAATCGCACAAAAGTGATGTCGTTATTTAGCCATCTCTCCGATGGCACGTGAAGAGCTATATGTGCCATTTTATTTTTCCCTGTCGGAGTAATAAAATTAATTGGTACGTAACTTTTATGGGTTTCATTGTTTTGTTTCTAACGCGAATTAATTAAACTTTATTATTACTCTTAAAAACCTTCGTAAATTTACATAAATAAAAAACAACTTATGAATATAAAAACATTTCAGAAGTATATCGCTAAATGTCAGAGAAAGTGTCTTATAATCTGTATACATATGAACAAAAATGAAAATTCGGGATTCCCATAAAAAATTGTATATGATATTATAAAAGTTGAAGTTAGACCGTTGTACATATAATCATATATATAACAAATATATAAAAAAAATTTAGCTATTACCATATAGATGTGATTTTATCTATAGTTAAATATGATAAATGTAATCGTAAATAACTCTTTTTATTTATCCGAGGTGCTGGCACATAACAGAAGCTCTAATATTACTCTTTCTGAAAAACTTTGTGCACTCACAAAAGCAGTTTCGTGGCGTTCACGATTTCAAAAACCTCGCCGAAACAACAGGGAAAATTACACTGCTATGAAAAAAAAAGAAAAGCAAAATTACCGCAAACATAGCCAAAACACAAAGAGCCGCGCAAACTCACGCGCGCAATATCTCTTCATGACCAGCCACCCTTAATGCGAAGCTGAAGACGAAGTCCCATATGCGCGAAATGGTTTTGCGGGGCCTGGGAGTTGGGCGCGCGAGGGCGAGAAAGACAGAGAGAGAGAGAGAGAGAGAGCGAGTCCGGACGTCGCTAATGGTCGCCGTACAAACATTCATTACTGGCCCCCGTGCGAGCGAGCGGGCGCGAGACGCTCGGCAATATTGTTATCTTAGATTTATAGATGTAACGGATGGCGGATACCGCTGCGCCCGCTCTTTCGTTCTCGTGCTCTCGTATACCGACCGCTGCCGACGCCGCCGCTTTGCTCTCGGACATTAAGCGCGTCATATAGCTGTTAGAGGAAAAGAGAGACGGGGGGTATAGAACGGCAGAGGCTGATGTTCGAGACGTGGAATCTTCGTTAGCAGCTTTTTCAAATTAGTTGATAATGTAGCGATGTATGTACTAAACCGAACAAAAATCGCCCCAATTCATTGGGTTTTACGTTAAACAAACTTTCTTTTACATGATCTCATAATTCATTAACTGGACAATTATTGTACTTCTTTTATCGCATCAATGCTGAATTTGTTTACCTACGTTATTCATTTCTATAATTCTTATGTATCTTTTTACGATGTTAACATCCAAATAGATTGTTCCAATTTCAAGCATAAGGAATAAAATTCGATAAAAATAACTTATTTCTACCAACTAAACAAAGATGAGCCAGTTGCAATGTAATAATCTTAAAATTTCAATGTATTCACGCACATACACGTATTGTATAAATTATGTGTATAAATTTTTTACGAAAAATTTCTCAAACGAGTAATTTCAATTTAAAACGTCACAAAATCTACCTTACATATTTTCTTGAAAAAAAAATTGAAGATCAAAAATCTTCTGAAAAAGATATATTTTCCAATCCCATCGACAACCTGAAAATGTTCCATTTTCAAAGCCATCGATCTCAGTTTCAAGCATCCGGATTTTCTATCTCGCTAATTGACAGTCTCACGTCCATCGACAAATCATCCGAGCTCGCATCTACACTGCCACTGGCCCTGCGCGCTCTTGCGTAATCGTTCGCTGGCGCGGATAAGACCTAGCAGCTCCTCCGGCAGCGCGTGGCATTAAATTTACGCCTTCTTGATTTACATCTGCCGAGTTATGCCTTTTCTCGCCGCCGCCACCACCACCGCCGAGAGCTCTCGACGACGAGCCACACACCACCGGACCCACCGCCACCGCGGTATCTGAGACACTTGACGCCATTAGCGGCTCGAAACTGCTCCCGCGCCGCAGTTAAAGTGATTTGCGAGCGTCCGCGAGAGAAGCACCTTCGCTGGCGCGGCTCTCTTTCTCCACTCTCTCTCTCTCTCCCTCTCGCGTATATCCGGCGTACGTGAGCGCACGCGAGGATCCTTCTTCCCCCCTCTCTCTCTTTCTTGCTCTCCTACACACCCGTGTCTGACTCTTTCTCGATCTCCTCCACTTACTCGTGGAGGAGCGAGCGCACACCGTTAAGATTCTCTCGCGCGTCCTTGCCGACGAGGCGCACGCTTCAACGCTATCTGCGTGTTTAGCAAACCACAAGCAAGCGTTGCCATGTTCTGGTGTGGTGGGAAGCTAAGGTTTATGTCAATGCGTGGAGCTACTAAGTATGTCAAGGGACCGCAAAGTTTAATTTAATATGTTTTTAATAATATTATGTATGTGCATGGTGTACGTTTAGGTATGTTTGTACGCGTGCGTAATATGTGTATTTGTGTGGGCGTATAAGTGGTACAATGTATGTATGTGAATATGTGTGCGTGCAGGTATGTTACAATGGAAGTCATTAAACATCAGATGCGTACATTTTTATAAGAATTTAATTTTTTACTTATGAAATTTTTTTAAAAAAAAGAAGGAGACGTAAAGCATTTTGATAGCATGACAACCCCACAAATATAATAAACTAGTAATGCATCGGAATAACAAAGCTTTGGTAAATACGAACATGTGTCTTATTTCACATTCTGTAATACATATAATTTTGATAAATAAGTATATAACGAATGTTTATAAAAAAAATAAAGTAATTATGTGTGCATGGGAGACGCAATACTTGAAAAAGAATAAATAGTTAAAGCCAGCCATCTTCGTGACGGCTGAAGCTGACCAGCGGAATAATCCTCTTCGTTTCCAGGATTGCACGCTAACGGTGAGAGAGTAAGGGTTCCAGTTCAATTAGTTTTTTCGAATAAACGTTTGTTTCCTTAATACACCAAGTCATAAAGTGGCGACATGTGAAACTGAGAGATAGAAAGGGAAAATAAAAGGAAGCGCCGAGTATGTAGCTATACATACATACAGTGCCGAAAATAGACAGCATGTACAGCGATCTGAAAAAAAAATAGTCGAATACTACAAATCTTTTTCAATACGTTGATTTTCTATACCTTGAATTATCACTAACAGTGAATTAATGTGATTACTTCTAAGTAATAATAGCGATAAAAAGTTTATAAAATTTGAATGTAAAAGTTCTACAAAAAGAGATCGTTATGCGAAAGTAGGGAATCAGAGTAAAATATGAAATGGCTCTCAGCATACATTTTGCAAAGTAAAGACTTAAGCGTGAGATACAATATAACGCATACACTATATAGATACCAGAGAAAGAGAAGGTGGAAAAGCCAGTTGTAAAAGGGAACCACCACGAACAGCAAGAGCATGCGGTAAGTAATTAACGACACGTTTATACGATATCGTTTTCCCGGAGTATAGGAAAGCGAGAGAGAACGAGAGCGAGAGAGGGAGAAAAAGAGCGAGAGAGAAAGGGCAAGAAAGAAAGATCGAGAAGACGAGGATGAAGAGCCCAGGGGCTCGTAGTCGCGAGAGACGAAAATCTATATACGTATCTATACGCGTAGAGGCCAGTCTGCGGGGCAATGAAGAACCCTGCTAATAGGAAGTGCTAACGGTGATACTCTCGAATGTTACCTCGTGCACTTGTGCTACTCCCCCTCCCCCCCTCTCACTCTCTCACTCTTTCGCATCGCACATTCAACCCTTCCATCCTTGCACTACGGCTCGAGGGAGCGAGAAGGAGAGACAGCGGAAGACCAGAGTAAGAGAGCGAGAGAGAAAGAGCACCTCGTTCCAGAACGTTGTTCTTCTTTCCATTAATTTTTGCTGAGCACGCCACTAGTTAATATGCATTAGGGGAAGGGGCGCTAGTGTGGAAGGCTAATAAAAGGGGGGAAAGAGCGAGAGAGAGAGAGAGAAATGGCAAAGATATTTCTGTTCGGAAATGTAAAGCTGATACGTTAACAGACATGCACAGAGCGACATGGAGATAGTTGGACTTGTCTATCTACTTGTCTGTAATGTGATTTTGTATTTTCTTTTTGCTATACTTATTTTTTATCGAATCTTGCTTTATGATTCCTTGAAACAATTGTATAAAAGAAACGCAAAATACAAAAAGCTTTAATCAATTTATAGAGGTTGTAAAATAACATTAACAAATGTTACTTTTATAAATTGCCTTTTTTAGAAGTTTTTTTGGTTTCCTTCATTGAAGAAAAAATTTTATTTTATACAAATGATATTAAACTTTTAAGCAATGTGCGGTCATCCGATAATGCAATAACACTCTAGAACAATTTGGATAGTCTCTGTCGGTGGTTAGAAGTTAATGAACTTTCTCAATAGTAAAGAATGTTTCAATTTGCTTTATTATTAAAATAAAACCTTTATTATCTTCTGATTCCCTGGTAGAAATAGTATCCATCCATTCGCCATTCGTTTACCAAATCGTATAAATTTGACCATCTGTTTAATCAATAGTTGGTAATAAATACCGCTTCCCTGCTAAAAATTCGTCTATCACGAAATGGCCAGAATCTTAACAAATGGGTAAGAAAAATGGCCAGTTACGATACAACATTTACGATAGCCCTTTTAGGAATATTTCGAAAACTTTCTTTTTTGTTATTATTTTCTGTCTCTCACACTCTTCTTCAATAAAACTAGACTTTTACTACTCATTTTCTATCTAAAAAAACTGTCTAACTTTAAAACCTCTTAAATAGATAAAAACTAGCTTGTGCCAATCTACGATAAACTCATTCTATTTTGCAATCTAGAAAATGATCAAATAATAGGAGAAAAAGCGTTTCATCGCGAGTTAGAATTTGGAAAAAAAATACCTATTTTATAGCCATCGCCAAAATAAATATCCAGTTATTAACTATAAAATGTTTTAGATTTCCACCGGGATTATTTCACAACGGAACTTGTTTCCCGTTGGTTAACGAATGATATTAATATTAAAAATCACAAAAAAGATATAATTTACATAATTTATAATTTAACTAAAGATATTGAAAAATATATTATTCATAAAATGTTTTAAAAAATCTCGTACAGACAGTACCTTACTCAGCACAAGTAAATTCAAATTTGTATTTTAATTGGAGATTAATTTACATATGTATTTGATTGTTTGGCAAATATAAGGTCATTTACCGGCGGTCAGATTTATCAGTACTCGAGTCTTAAACATCTATAAATTTCTTTTACGCCTAAGTATATATTCTTTAGAGTGTTCTTTATTTTGACTCATTTTCAAAATCACAAAAAACACAGAAATTTAAGGCGCTAAAATACAATCACTGTTCCCTTTTTAAATATGCATGCTTTATTCTCCATTAACTAATGTAAGTATACACGTAATGAAGTGGAACAGTGCGATTCCATATAGTTTAAATCTGCGCAATCAGCCGTATACCTATATACAGGGTGTCCCATTTTAAAACAACCAGGTGAATATTTCGAAAACTAAGGGAGATGGAGAAAAACTTTAAATACGAAAGTTGTAGGGTTCAGAGGGGGCCAAATGATGGTGACCTCGACCATGACCTTGAAGTCAAGAGTCAAGGTCATTTGAAGGTCAAATCAATTTTTTTAAATAGGAACCCATATTTTTGACACCAGATTCAGGAAGAGTGGGAAATTTTATATTGGACATGATAGTTTAAAATTTTTGGAGTGACTTGCTGAAGATCAAATCAAGGTCAAATGTTAAAAAAATGTCCAAAAGATTTTTTTTTATCTTTTCGAGACTTTTTCAAGGATTTATATTCAAATAAACAACTTTAACCTTCGAATGACCTTGAAACCTCCACATCCAGGATAAAATGATGAAGGTCGTTGGCCCCTTCATCGTTCAAACATTTGTTTAACAATAAACCTCGAAAAGTTAAAAAAAAATATCTTTTGGACCATTTTTTAACATTTAACCTTGATTTGACCTTGAAAAAGTCATTCAAAAAATTGAAAACTATCATGTTCGATGTAAAAATGTAACTACAATCCGCGTATGGTACTACGTTCAACCTCAAAATAATTTTATTCCTAACTCTACTACAATATTTTTATCATTACATTATCTTATATTTTTTACTTTTTTCAACTAAATCGTTTTTATACATATGGATAACTTCACGTCAACTGTGACAGGTCAAAACTTTAAAACTGTTAAAAATGGATTTTCTTAGTTCCAAATTAGTCCCAAAACACAAACATGAAGTTTTAGAGCAAAATATTAAATTGGTCAAAAGTTAGAATCAATTGAAAATTTGAAATTTTTTTTATAGTACCTCTAGTAGAAATTTAAAACATTTTCTATCTAAAAAATGACCATTCAAATTAGGGACTTGCCATAAAATAGCCATTTCGCTTGTCCATTTCCTGATCCCCGATGCTGCCCGCTTTGCTGAACTCTATTTACTGTCTATTTCTATTAGGATTCTATATGTTAATAATCAATAATTAGAAATGGCAAAAATAGTTACTGATATTATTAATGAATTTCAAACACTTAACCAATATTATTATAATTGCAATATTTGTAATACTTTTGTGTTCGAAATCCATTAATAATATCAATAACTATTTTTGCCATTTCACTTGTGTAATGACAATTTACAAAAATCATGAAAAGACATAAGTATTGTATTAAAGTTCCATATTTATTTATAATTATTATATAAACCTATTAATAAACTATAAAAAAAACTATATGAAAATTAAAATGTTGTACATCATAAAAATAAATTAGTTGAAGTCGTGGTCACTGCTATCACAGTTTGTACCATATTTTTTAAAAAATTCTTCATATGACAACACCTCTGTTTCTTCAAACATTAATGGATCTCTAGACTGACTTAATGCTTCTGTTAACTCCCGGACTTCTGAAGATTGTTTACTGGTAGATGGACGTTCGTCCACATTGTTACTATTTTGTTTTGTTTTTGAATACAAAAGTATTCGTTCATCTGAAGATTCTTTGCGTCCTTGTTCAGCTCGATGCTTCTTATTCTCGGCAGGATTCTTATCTCTTTTTGAATACCATGATCCAGCGTTACTAAGGACTATGCTCAGCGCAGAGCTGATCTCTTTATCACTGGTTTGTAAATGACACAAATTCCTTCTCTGCTTGATCGACACTGAAAAATCAGTAGATTATACATTTTTATTTCATTCTACATATAAACAATAAAACAATCCAATATTACCTTCAACGCAGTGGAAGAAAGTAATTTTTGATATTACTCATTTTTTATCTGTTGATTTGACTGCAATATATTGCATCGCAACAGTCTTGTGTAAGAAAATTTTTAACATTATATTCTCTACGGTTCTTGATATTACACAATTAGAATCATTCCGTGTTTCGAGAGCTAAACACTAAAAAAAATTGACTTTTCGGAATTCTTCAATCAAAAACTAAAAGGGATATCATATTCAAACTTTTCACATATTTGTTGTTCACATATCAAGCCAGTAACCTATATTAGAAAATTAATGAATATATGGCCAAGTCTCTGTCAAATCAAGAGGTCAAAAAATAGATTTTCTTGAAACTCTCAGAAACTGTTCTGCTACTCGTGCTGGGTATACCTGAATTATTTTAGATTTTTTTACCTAGTTTTGGAAATATAAGAGGTCAAAAACTGAATTTTGATGTTTTTTGCATTTTTGACCGATTTTCATTAATTTATAACTCCGCAGGGAAGCATTTTTTGCGATAAACACAAAAATAGTTTTCTTTTAGAATGCTATCAGCTTTTCAATAAAAATACTTATAACGCCGTACTTTTATGCTTTCCCTTACACATATGCAAAAAAAAACATAAATTAAAAAAATTAAAGTCCAATTTGGACTTTCTCTACCAAAAAATTCATGGAGATACCTTTCGATTGTCCAAAAGTGTCCGTATGAATCCTGTAATGATTAACGATCGTAAAAACGAAGCAAGATTTCGAAATATCTTACATAGACTTTCTTCTTGTAATTTTTCATAGAATTTAACTATATTTTTTTTAGACATGTATACGTCTTTTTTAAAAAAATGATGACACGAATGAATTTTTTTAGATCGAAAAACGATCGTTAATCATTACAGGATTCATACGGACACTTTTGGACAATCGAAAGGTATCTCCATGAATTTTTTGGTAAAGAAAGTCCAAATTGGACTTTTAATTTTTTTAATTTATGTTTTATTTGCATATATCTAAAGGAAAGCATAAACGTACGGCGTTAAAAGTATTTTTATTGAAAAGCTGAGAGGATTCTACAAAAAAAAATATTCTTGTGTTTATCGCGAAAAATGCTTCCCTGAAGAGTTATAAATTAATGAAAATCTGTCAATAATAACTATGGGTCAAAAAAATCTAAAAAAATTCAGGGATATCCAGAATGGGTAACAGAACATTTTCTGAGAGTTTCAAGAAAATCAATTTTTTGACCTCTCGATTTGACAGAGACTTAGCTATATATATAAAGTATAAACACAGCTTAATATGTTATTAAAGTAACTAGAAGAGTGTACTACCAGGCATGAATTCCAGTATCCGAAGGTAGTACTTTCTCCTGGTAAATATACATACATGCACATAAAAATTACTTTTTACTTACTAATCATAATTTGTTGGTATCTTGACATTTGTTCACTTAGTAATTCTGATGTTAATTTGACAGGTGCTTGATTTATTTACAGATGTTGCTTGTGTTGATGTTGGATCATTCTCAACTTCTGCAATAACTTGCATTTGCGATGCATTCTTTTCCATTTCTGAAAAATTACTGTGAACCGGTAGAGTTCCATAACAATCGTCATCCATATACAACTTAATAATTGGATCCAAACTATACTTTAATTCAATCCTGTTGCCAAATCTGTTAAACAAAATTGTGTATATGATTTCCTCATATGTATTATGAAATTATAGTTTTGTAAGTATTTATGTTACATCTATATACGTATTTATAAAGTTTATTTCAGTATGAGTTCCAATATTACTCTCAACAGATAGACTACTTATATCTGTACTATGAGATTTGCTTGTGTTCGGACAAGGTGGAACAGTTGATTTTTGTAGGTTTGATGCTTTATCTTTCTTCAGACTCGTTGCAGCATTTGATTTTTGCTTGTTCGATGCTTCATCTTTTTTCAGACTCAGTGCAGCATTTGATTTCTGCAATTTCACTGTTTCACTCTTGATAGCTGTTTGATACAATTCTGATTTACACTTCAAATTGCTTTGCTTTATATCCTCCGCAGTTTTTTCTCTGCTTCAGTGCTACTTTGTCCACTTTTCAAAGTTAATGCTATATCATCAGTTCTTAGCAGTTCTAGTTTTCTATACTCCTCTACAAAAGATCTTCACATCAAGGTCAAAAAGATGAAGGTCGTTGGCCCCTTCACCGTTCAAACATTTGTTTAACAATAAAGTTCGAAAAATTTAAAAAAAAACATCTTTTGCACAATTTTTTAACATTTGACCTTGATTTGACCTTCAAAAAGTCATTCCAAAAATTTAAAACTATAATGTCCGACGTAAAATTTCCCGCTCATTCTGAATCTGATGTCAAAAATAGATGTTCCTATTTAAAAAATCTACTTGACCTTCAAATGACCTTGAATATTGACCTCAAGGTTAAATCCATTAGTACCAAAAGGTGACCCTTTTTGTCCTGAAAAATTTTTATCTGAATCATTTTTTGTAGATTAAGTATTTAAGAAGATATTTGGATCCATCGATTAAAATGGGTTACCCTGTATATCTACTATTGGATTGCTAAAGCTACATGCCAAAGATGAACTTCCCTTGCCTCTTAAGAATTATATTGTCGTCAAAGTTATCCGAAGCATATAGTTTCTGAGATATAGAGGAGTTAAATTAGAGATATTTGCTCTGGGCCTAAATAAGGTTCATTATGTACCTATTCGATTGACTCAAAAACCGAGGCATCTGTCAGAAATCCGAATACAAAATAGTTGAAAAGGCACGTTGTGACATATAGTAGTATAGAGTAGTGGGAGTAGCAGTAGTAGAGGTAGTAGTAGTAGCAGAAGTAGTAGTGGTAGTAGTAGTAGCAGTAGTAAAAGTAGTAGTGGTAATAATTCTAGTAGTAATAGTAGAAGTAATTAAAAGTATTAGCAATAGACGTAGTAGTACTTGTAATAGTAGTAGTATTAGTGTTAGTAGTACTAATAATTGAAGTACTTTTAGCAGTAGTAATAGTAGTAGTAGTTGTGGCAGTAGTAATAGTAGTACTAATACTAGTATTAGTAGTAGTGGTAGTAGTAGAAGCAGTAGTAGTAGTAGTACTAGTAGTAGTAGTAGTAGTAGTGCTACAAGTAATACGTCTACAAGTACAACAGCTACAGGTACTACAATTACTATTACTACCTACTGCTACTATAAGTACTACTACTACTTCTACTACAAGTGCTACTACTACTATTATTGCTACTACTAGTACTGCCACGAGTACTACTACTACCACCGCCACTAGCAGTAGTAGTTAGTAGTACTTATAGTAGCAGTAGTAGTAGTAGTAGTGCGGTAGTGGTAGTACTAATAACACTACTACTATTGCTGCTGCTGCTGCTACTACTACTACTCTAGTACTTTTTCTCTAGTAGTTTTTATATTTCTATTATAAAAAAAAGACAATGCATATTTTTTCTATTGTAGTTTATTAAGGGAAGTTCAATTTTACATAAAAACCAAAAAATATTCATCCAATAAAAATTTTCAATTTTTGAATGACGAATTGCTTGGTCTCTAGTCTACTAAACGTCCAGTTACTGGTACATTTACCTTACCAATCGCGGAAGCGGACTGGTGTGCCATCGCAGCAGCTAAGGGGTATGCGGCGGAGGTGACGGCCGAGTATCAACGCAGCTTAAGGAAAGAGGCATCCTCCCAGATACACAGCACCAGCAGCATCATCCAAGGGAGAAGTAAAGAAGTACAAGTCGGAGCCCAGTTAGCAGGAGCAGCCTGCCAAACCATCATTCAATGCGCTGGTGACTGGGACGCCGCCTTAAAGACCTCCAAGCGCCACACCGAACTCTGCCGCAAGGCTACAGCCGCTAAGAAGTCTGGCGCTCCCGAGGTCGAGAACCCTCCCTGTCTGCGAAAGCCGACCGCCCCGACCAAGCCGGGGAAGACCGTGAAAATACTCTGCGAGCTCCAGCCCAAGCCGAGAGACATATAGACCTTAGGGTTTAATTTTAAGGGCCGATCTTTCTTGTAAGATCGACCGCCCAATAAACTCAAACACAAAATAGCGAGCTGGTCTCGCTCGTGTGCGAGTTCGGTGTGGAGGTTAGTGCTGTGTCCTCTCCACACCCAATGTGGAAGCCAGGAGTCCTGTCTTCATCATCCTTCGTTGTTGGGTTGTTCTTCCTCCACCTGGTAGATTGGCTTGCATCAACCTGTCTAGGTATGTAAACGTTGAAAATGAGTTTGTATTATGCAATAATTAATCGTACCATTTATTAAATTAAATCACAATATTTCAGGTTGTTTCAGCAACAAACATAACCGAAACCTCTTTGACAATAGATAATATTATTTCTCATAATCAATGAAATGTGCAGTGGAGATGATAGTAGACATTTACAAGATTGAGCGATATTATGATTGTAGTAAATTCAGAAGACGAAATTGCCTATTTGAATGATACCGTATAAATGAGAAATATAATAATAGCAAATTATCTTTTAGTTATGTAATTTATATTTTGCAGCATAAAAATTCATATTTCAATCACGAATGTCTTAAAATTTTCAAAAATTTCTAAAATATTTATAAAAGCTACTTGTTTTTGTAAATCATTGGCTATTGTATTATAGCTATTGAAAAGAATACGTGTCCTTGCTGCTATTGAAGAATCAATGTTTTGATTTGATTCCCACATACTTATATTTTGAATTGATGCCAAAAATTGATCTTTTTGATTACTTTTCTCAGAAATATTTTTTTCTTTGGAGCATTCGATTGACCAATTGATGAGTGCCTTCTTTTTGTTGCAGCAACCGCTGAAAAATTTACTGAAGTTGAAGTTGATGACTTGTACATTTCAGGATACAATTCACCAATACTCTGATTTGAATTTAATGCTTGGCTGATACCATTTGATGATATTTTAGAGGAACTTGGAAAATTACAATTTGAAATAGAATTTGAACTTGAAGGTGAAGCCGCAGAAACTGAAACTGAAACTGTAGTTGAAGTTGTAGGGAACGAAGATCTTCCTGATGGTAGTGGCAAGGTGGGTGGTGAACATGTAATACTTTTATTTATATTTTTCATTACTAGTGGTGTAATTGTTTGATTTAACATTAAGGGTGTCTTACGCCTATCCGATTTTCTTCAAATTATAAATATAACTAATTATTGTTAAAAAAAATGAAAACCAGATCTCTAAACCCATTTTAATAAGAGCTATGATTT
>JAWWEQ010000031.1:2815557-2853057 GCA_035583055.1 Torymus tubicola
TTCAAATAATTTTATTTCCAACCCCACTATAATTAACAATATTTTTATTAATCTACTACCGTAATTTTTATTACTTTTTACAAATATATTAATTAATTAATGTTGTTTCATAAGCTATTAGATTTTAGAAATTATTGATAATTCAACAACCGTTAAGCCATTTTGGTTGGGTTATTTTCTACCAGGGTTACTATGTAAATAATTAAAAGCTGACTAAAATTCGCCCCTATAAAGTTGTTGCAACTATTTTGTAATTTACTGTCTCTTACGTTACACAAATTGACTAGATTATTTCTAAATTTTTTAAAACGCTTGGTTTTATAAAGCTACTATCACTGGTATAAAATATAAATATACTACAACTGGTTTGATAAATATCACACACAAATATTTTGCGTCCGTCTACAATTCTTTTCTAAAATATATTACTTTAAAATTGAAAAGGCATTCGATCTGGGTTGATTACAGTATGATTACAGAAAACTGTGATATTGCAAAATTTTCACGATCTACGAAAAGATCCTACTACTACTTCAATAGAATAAGAAACAGTATTCTTTACTTTATTGACTCACTCAGTTTTTAATTTCACGTATCAATTATAATAATCGTAATACCATTATATCTGTATAAAGACTTTGTGAATTGTTCTATCAACTAATTCAAGTGGCTCATAAATTGTATCAGAAAAGTAATTAAAGTATAATATTTAAACTTGTATACAGAAAATTTCATTAAACGGATATTTTTACTAAACGTAGTATGCTCACATAGATGGTGAAAAATATATCTTGAATTAATTGCTGAAGTACGTTTATATCATTCTCTTTTATATAACAATTACTATTTGTAGTTCATGATAAAATAGGCTCTGGTAGCGAAAAGTAATGAAGGCGATGGGATAAGAACGGAAAGAGAGAAAATGAGTTTAGGCATGCCTTTCTTTCTCACTCTCCTTTTCTCGCATGTGCTCTAGCAACGATGATAAATGATCGTCACATCAAGTGGAAAATGCGCGCTCGCCCCAGAGAGTCCGCGAGCTGACTGAATCAAACGACTATCAATCACTGGCGCTCGACTCCCCGTGCGGTTTCGCTGTGTAAACACACGCCGACTCTCTCATGGCTCAGCCAGTGTAGACGACACGCAGTCTGCCTGAATTGCGCGAGTCCCTGCTGCACTTTCCCTTTCCTTTGCTTGCCTTCGCTTGACTATTCGCTTCAAATTATTTTGGATTTGATAGCTGTGTGGACGAGAGTGTGGGGTAATCATTGTTTGGGTTGTGATCAATAGTGTTTTCTCGATATTAATCTATCTATTTTACGTTAAATTCTGAGACAGTTTTCTTTTGTTTATATATTTGTAAAATACATATTCCGATATTTATCATTCGAGTTTTCATAATTACCAACAATCAATATATTTACAATAAAATAAGTGGAAGCCAGTTTCTATATATGTACCTATATGCATAGAAAAATATACTGCATGCCTAATTCACTTGGATTGTTTTCTTTGTAAGTAAATATTTTTTTTCTAAACAACGTTTTGCTAAATCTACTTCAATTGCAATACCAACGAATTTGTTATTGATTACGAGTAAAATTCTAGTATTTTCCTTTTAAAAGACGCTTAAGTAATTAATAATCATTTTGACACCTGTTTTAGATAAATTTTGTTTTGCGCAGTGGAAAAAGTTAATACTTATGTTGGCCTATAGTTACGTTTATAACTAACCTTATCCATATCCTTACCTGTTAATATTTTTGACGTGTGTTTTTATCTTAGGTTTTGATTTTATAAATCCGTAATAAGCACTAGTACTAGTATCACTATACGAAGACAAAGCAGACGTAAATACTTCCCAGACCGGAATTATTATAAGTTACATTATAATCTTAGTTGAAATCCTGCGTATCAAAGGCATTTTCCGGCATTATTCAGGCATTTTACAGAGAGTTTTTATAGCTTTGGATGATTTAAAACAGTTGGGCACATTTATGCAGATTTTGAAACAATGTTTGAAAATGATTTGTGTCAATCTGACGCAAAACTGCGCCAGACTACGTTGTACGGTACCAAACTAAGCTAAAATAAATCAAGTCGACATAGCTGTTCCTAATCATCTAAATTTACTTTTATTCCCCAAAATTTATTTTACTAAGTTTTGTGGATTTGTATCGAACTGTGATATTCAATGTTGATTTGTATGCGAATTGTATACCTTCTCTGGCATAATTTGCTAGTTTGAAATTGTTAGACATAAGTACAAAAATGATTTGAACTAAGAAAATAGTTTATAGTACGAAACTCATGAAATAACAATTGCTAAATTTTATTTGATAAAAGACTAAGCAATGGCTGCTAGTTTAGTAATAAAAATAAAAGAAAAAATCTTTGAGCCTTGAAAGCCTGCGGTAGAGTCCCTCATTTGTCAGCACTTGTCTGGAGAAAAATGTCAGAGTAACTGTAGTCAAAAGAAATGTATAAAACGGAGGGTCGAAGAGTCCTAATGACAGAACGATTTGTCATGGCAATCCTCAAACATTTAAACGCCAAATGACAGAAATCATCTTTTACATCTATTATCTTATAACTTGAAAGAAGAACAAGTATATATATATACATTAAAATATAAATACTTATTAAATGATGAAAACAAGAGCTCATGTACTAATGTATGAAACCATCATTAACTACTCTGATACTACAATTTTTAAATAATTCTGCACTTTACTATCTTTTCTAATCGAACTTTAATGTTTTAACTGTTAACACATTCTCATCTTTCGAAATGGAAAACAATACGAGATTTCTCCCAGCAAAGCACATTCAATGGTAAAGACGGAAAATTGCTAAAAACCACGGAGCTTAGGTTGTTTAGCATACACGGGCTCGGCTAACTTGTATACGATATGAACGGCGCGCGCATTCTGAGGTACCACGGCGGTCGCCGTTAATCACGTTTGAACTTGCGCTAAATAACAGGGGCACGTGCTACGAGGGTTGCGGCGGCTCTGCGCGTGCGCGCATACTCTCCGCTACGGTAGGATGCGAGGCGACTTGCTTAGTCCCCCGAAATGAACGAGCATGACAATTAACGATTGTAAAAAGAAGAGGAGTCGCGTACGTAGGTACGTATATGTATGCGCTAAGGGAGAGAGAGAGAGCGAGAGAGCGCTGCGTGTGCGCGGGGAAACAAGAAAACAGGAGAAAAGGGGCAAAATATGAGAGCAGTTAATAACACTTTGCGGGAAATAATACTGCGAGAAAGGCCGCTTACCGTGACAAATAACTGTTCTCCTGCTCGCGTACGCTCTCTCTCACTCTCTCTCTATCTCCCTCTCGCTTCGCACAAGCGTGCACTCGCCTCGCTGCATTCGCACCCCGGCGCATCTTCGTCCTTGTTATAATCTCTTTTTTCCTTATGCTCGTTTTTTATCGCCAAATCGTCATCGTTTTCCTAACACTTTTCAATGCGTCCTACGTTCTTCTTATCCACTCCATTCGAAGAGAGTGTATATTTAACATTGTGGAATAATCAAAATAAATCTAATTTAATAAAAATGTATATGAGTTTTGAAGAACAATGGTAACTTTCGACCAATTAAGTTTTAAATTTCTCTTTGATATATGGAAGAAAACTGTTTGTGACTCGTTCAAAGTAATAAATATAAGTACATATATTTTTTCAATTTTCAAGCTTGAATTATCCGATGGAAATGAAAAATTTAACGTGATTATATGAATAAATATTTTAAAATCCAATAGAGATGAGAATTCATAAACAAAAATTAACGCTCTATATGCTACGATTGATTAAGGATAACCTCTTATTTTTATTTATTTTTTTTTTTTTTTTTATAAAAATCAATTTATAAATAAATGATGGTTTTTCAATTAATATTTATTCAACACTTTTAAACCCAAATACAATAGTAAAGTAAATCAAAGGATCCGATACATCTAGTTGTTTTAATACGAAAAAAGTTTTAAAAAAAGCCCGAAACGCACGATCCAATACGCAACCGGATGATTAAAAGTGACAAATAACTTTTGAAAATATTTACGCTGCCAGGGCCACGGGCAGAGACGCGCGCGCGAGTATACGCATTTCGACGTCGAGCACGAATTTTAACGCGAAGATTTTCCCTTGATTTTTAAAACGCAAATCTCGTTAAATCACTTCCGCGATGAAATGGAGGCCATCCCTCCCATGCGCTCAGCTCCCGCGGCGCCCTTTTAGGCGAGCGCTGCTTGTCAGCACTGGAAACATTCACATTTGACGGCTGTCAGGCTTGTGCTCTGACTCGCATCAAAACCGTCACCTGTCAACCGCCGGTCCGTACGAATTATACGCGACAAGCACGCGCGCGCTCGTTACATTTCGGAAATAGCACGCAGATGGCTGGCGGAAAATCGCGATTGTTGTATGTATGCGTGTATATATACGCGTGAGAGTGTACGCGAGTATATGCGTCTGTATATCATACAATGAGTTTTTGAGCCACGGCAAAAAATTTTGTTGTACACCGAATAGACATAAAGCACTTGTCGTCGTTGCATGTTTTTGTTTTTGTTTTTTTCCCGAGCGAATTTATCCAACTACAAATATTGAACGTGAGATGGATTCGGATTTTAAAATACTGTAAAGGAAAATGGTATTTGATTAAAGAGGATTCGATTTGTTTTCGTTTACAGATTTATATAACGATTGAGATTGAAGTGAATAATAGGTTATTTGAAAATGTGAAAATTCATCTTACTAGTATAAAATTCTATGCGGAGACGAAGCGTTATTTTTTCCTACCTCGTACCGGGGAAAACGAGAATTATAGATTAGACACTTTATTTCTTGCACACATTGCTGCTGCAGAAACTCGAGGAACCACATCTTCTGCCTTTCTCTCTTTCTCTCTCTCTCTCTTTCTAGCGAGATTGAAATTCAGTCGGGGAAATTTCGGATTCTTTGTAACGAGCGACGAGGGCCCGGCGTAAGAAGCCAAGAGGAGCGCGCACACGGCCGGCAAACAGTTTCAAACAGCAGGCTCTGCGAATATTACAAGGCGATATTACGTGCCGGATGAAATAATCCAGACTCACTCGGCCCCCTTTACTACGCCCTGCGCCGCGCGCGTACGGGAGAGTCTTCCTCTTTCCGCAGCTCGTGAACAAGAGCAAACGGGTAGGCAGCCGCTCGCTCGCTCGCGCGCGCTAATTGCCGCGAAAAGGGTTAACGCGGCGCGCGTCCCAGCAATACGCTCCCGCGGATATCGCCATCCATATTTAATTAGCCAAGTCGGCGGTGGGGCTTGAGGAAAGCACTGGGACTGAGAGAAAAAAATATCTCATGACTTTTTTTTCTTTTCTGTCTGATTATGTGTATTTGTTGTGCGTGATAAAATTTGACAAAATACTGCAGTTAAACACGTCGGAAGAGAAAATTAAAAAATTCATTCGACTTGTAATATACATAGATTCTTCTAAAGGAATCTTAGCGATAATCAGTAAAAAGAAAAGTTTTTTACGGGATATATATAGGATATAATATAGTATAGTATTTCATTTATTGTAAAAAATACAATGTTCCAATATCTTCGACATTCAGTAACACAGTTAATGACTAATTTCAGTCTCTTTAAATAATACTGTTATATAAAATATCACAGTCTAAACTTAAAGCTATATAATACTGACCAGTAAGTCAAAAACTTTTTATATATAGATGTGTGGAATCGAAATACACTATCTAAAAAAAATTAACTTTTGTTTGTGCAGATAGTTTTGAGAGCTTATTTTATTTATTTTTATTTCGAGAATGTTTTTTAATGCCGAATTTTTAAAAATTTTGTATTTTTAGAAAAGGGGTTTATGTTAATTTTCATTAAATCAGATATATCAATTAATGTGTGTGTGTATATGCGCATATACCAAATTGTTCTAAATAACAAGAGAGAAGTAGTACTACCCGAGTTTGGACAGACGTTAATTTTCGTCCGACATTTTTACAATATTAGGAATTACTAAGTTGATCTATATTTTTTAATATATTTTTAATGACACGAGATAGATATTATAGCTTATACATTCAAAATTAATTAAATTTTCACTCTATAAGCATTCTCTTTTTGTGTCTGTAAAACTTTTTGAAAACACAATAATTAGTTTTTGGGATATTCGAAATAAAATAACTGCTGCCAATCCGCCGGGATGAGATAGGCAGACATCAATATTTAAAGTGATTTATACAAATTTATGTAAGTCAAAAAAACTATGTAGTTTGATCAATAACTATTTGAAATGTGAAGATCTAAAAAACCATTTTATGAGATTCTATCGTTTTATTTTTTAAGACAAAGATAACGTACTAATATTTTTCTAATATTTTTTTCTTTATGTAGAAAGAAGTTTAAATTCAACAATATCATATATTTAAAATCATTTGCCAAATATTTGCTGATAATAGGACTAGTATTTACTGTTATTCAAATGTCATTCAAATTATTTAAAATCATAAAATATTTTGATTGTTATTGTGAAACTTTCATCTTTGTACGATATGTATATTCTTTCATGTTAAGCTCTGATAAATTCTATTTTTGTACATGTACATAATTTAAGCAGCCAGTTGCTGTAATTTTACCACTTACATCGACTCTTCAATACATCATAGATCTTGAAAACTGAACATTGGTTTTCGTTTGTCCAAGTGATATTTTGTCCCCTAAAGTTAGATTAATTAAATTAAAATAATTAAATAATATTATGTAATTATTTACATGACGTGAGAATGGCAGAAAAAGATAGGTGGCAAAGTATCGAAAAAAGGAAGGATAAGAAAGTGGTTGGACTAAAAGAAACGAGACGGCGCACTGGTCACGTGCACGTGCGTTATCTACGGAGGCAGAAAAATATTTCTCTGCCTCGCTTTCTCTCTTTCTCCCTTTGGTACAGCATCGTGCGCGCGCGGAAAAACGTCGCTTTCGCGGCAGCGCGCCGCTCTCCCGCGACGCCCACTTCGATCCTTGCGCACTCTTTTCCGGCATTTCCTTTGTGTTCCCTTCACTCTTTTTCTCCTCTCCTCCTCCTCTTCCTCCTCCTGCTCGCCACGGTTCTAGTAAACCCTTCTTCACCCCGCGTGCGCTCGCGCTCTTTTCGGATCGCAGCGATGCCCGCCAGCCAGAGGCGCTCGGATTTTATTCCTTCTGTTCCATTCTTTTTTTCGCCTATTTCATTCGAGGAGAGCGAGAGGAAAGAAAAGAGAGGGAGAGAGACTCGCAAGAGAGAGGGAGGGAAATATAGACGGGCCTTGGCTATATATAGCTTGACTGTTGGGAAGGGGAAAAATTATGATCGTCGCCGGCACACCGCGGAGAATGTGTGTGAACGACGCAAGAACAATGGCACCGAATTGGCGTCTAACCGGTGAGCAATAGGTTCGTCCCTTTGGCGGAACGAATAAAGGCGCATCCCGGTAATTAATGGCAGCCGATAAATCAACAGTCGGAATAATACCCAAGGAGACAACAGGAATAGTTTATAAAGCCTCGGGCTACCCCCCGGACCACAGCGAGCGGGCGCGATATCTGCTGCGACCGCCGCCACTACCACCGTTGCCCTACCGCGCCATTGACTGCAAGAGAGAGAGAGAGAGGGATGGAACGAGAGTGCGATCTGACATAGGAGAGCAAGATTTTCCAAAGAGTCCTGTACGGATATCCGGATTGTTTTACGGACGACTACTCAATTTATCGTGCGAAGCTCGAACCCCGGTTCTGTCTGTCCGTGCGCGCACACAGTGGCCGCGATCAGTTGCTCAACTGTTCTTTATTCTATATACTCCACGGACAGTCTGCTTTTCTTTTGACTCGATGAAAGATATACGACACGTTCGACTTCGTTATTGCGAAGGATATACAATAAACTTGTTTCTATGATCAACGCCCACTAAAAATAGTCTCGATCTCCAGGTCACGAAATCTCCGGAAACGCTTCTGTAGTTTTTAGGTGCCAAGAAGTGGAAAAAAACTACAGTCTTTAAAAAAGTTAGATAAAATTTTTACTACTATTTTTGAAAAACTCGTTGAAAGTAGTCTCTACTTCAAGTGGCAATTAACAATTCTATACGTTAATTTCCAATAAGACATCATCTAAGCCTACGGCTCTTTCAATTTTGTCCATCCGAACAAGAATACCAAATTCACCAGAAATAGCACATTTTAACATAAGTCTTTAAAGATGGTGCTTTAGGAAAACAAGTTCGTATCTGTACGAGACCTCATCTTGCAATGCAAAAACAAAGAGAGCTTTGCAGCTTTGTTTTTTTTTTGCCAAAAACCTTGTGCCGCCTGTTTACTCTGGCTCTCTGTTAATAGCACTACTGACATAATTAGTTTAATATTCAAAAGTTCACCATTATAATATTAATAATAAAATTTGGCCCTTGACCACAAATTAATTATTTAAAAAAAAATTTTAATATATTAATAATATTCTATAACAAGACTATTATCTTTTTCCTTTTTCGAAATTACAATCATGTCATGGAGCATGATCTAACGCATTTTGGATCTCATTTTCGCTCAGCGTTCAAACATCCATCGTGGTATTTCTATTGTACTGGGATATGACTTCGTCATAAATCATGATAGGGCGCATATTATATCGGGAACTATTCGTTGCAGCGACCCCGGCCAGTACGATCGTCCGATTGATGTGATTGCCATTGTTTCACTTATTACTGTATGTAACAGTAATAACTTACGTATACTAAAATATACGGTAGAGAGGGTTATTTATCAACGTTATTGCGCTTTTTTTTACTAAAGACAAATGTTTTATCAGTGGTATATAAAAACAATTCATTATGAGATATAGCCAAGTGCTTATAAATTTTTCTATTGTTAAGTTTTATTTATTTGTAAACTAAAATGATAAAGTCAAAGAAACATTGCAAAAAAAGTACGCAAAAGAATAAATTATTAATATGGATGGTAATGACGGAGAGAACATAACTGTATCTTACTTTTTTATATCTCGGCAATGAATCGATTAAATCAACTCATTTATATTCATCACATCGGTAAGTATACATTATCCCTCACGATTTATATCCACTTGATACGCGGGTCCGAAATTTGCATTCCATCAAAGCGCTCAAAGTCGCCCTTAAATTTCTTAAAACGCTCTTTCTCTACCCGCCCGGGGCTCACCCCTCCACCCCCTGCCTCCCTTGCGCGGCATATATTTTCCGCCAACCTCTCTCGTTTCACTCCACGCGCGTCGTCGTTTTTCTCGAAAGGAAACGCATTTTCCGAGATAATCGGGGAACGCGCGGGCGCGGGCGCCCCCGCGCGCTATCAGGTGCCGCTTGCTCGCTTGTGCGCGTCCCTCGAGAAGATTTATCCGGATAGTTTATTGTTATTCCACACCACTTGGTTTTATGGGCCTTTTTCGAACTAAAGGCCAGGACGACGACAACGACGACGGGCTTTGCTCTTAGTCGTCGCTGCCGACCTGCAGGCCACTGGCGTGTGTCTTTTCGTTCGACTCTTTCCCTTCTCCCCCTTCCTAAAAAGATTCTGGACGGTTCTCCCCTCGCCGCGATCTCGACGATGTATGGGGACGGTGGCCTTAGGCTACGAGGGAAAAAAAAGCAAATATAGGACGAATCGTCGTCGTCGACGGTGGCAACCGCGGTCTCTTACGGTCTAGATAAGGGTTAATGCATCAAAGATTTTTACGAGAAGATTGTCAAATGACGAGGAGAGAGAGAGAGAGAGAGTGAGAGAGAGGAAAGGAGAGAAAAAGCCAGATGCAAAGGGACGAGAATTTCATCTTGATGGAGGAAAATTTAGACGCTCGTTTGGCGAAATTATTTTTCGAATAAATGACGCCTGAATGACGTAGCCCGCGGTAGGGTAATAGTCGCAACTTTGGATTAGCGCAGTTACTGTCATGTTTAATCGTAAATACGACTGATAAGATAAAACTCTTTTTTACAAAAATTCTTTTTTACGTTCGCATTCTACTTTATGACGATTGCATACAATATGAATCCATTTACATAAGAATTTCCATGGTATTACAATAAATATTTTGCCTTTCGAAATTAAAAGAAAATAAACATTAAATTATCCGAAATAAAAATACCTTTGAATTATTGTTCGAAATAACTAAAACGGAAAATAATATTCGTATTAGTATACAAGAGCAATTGGTTTTAATTTTTATATACTATGTACCGTGACGATAATTTTCAAAATAAGTATACTTACCTGTCGAGTAGAAATAACAAGTGCTTTTCTATAAAATTAAAAAAAAATCAAAGACTCAAGATACAGTTACAATCACAAACTAGCCTCGGTTATCGCACAACCGCGTTTTTTTCTATAACACAATTGATTAATATCTTCCTGCGGTGCACATAATTCATCGAAGTGAAAATCTACCCGACGCATAATAGCCACTTTCGCACTTTCTCTCTCGCACACGCATACACACGTCCCATTTGAAAATCTGATTTATTCGCGTCATTGTTTCCTTTATTCGCCATTTTTTTCGGTCGCACGCATGCGGCCACCGGCTCGCGATCGCAGTTTACAGTAATGATAACCGGAAAGATGACACGGTGGAAACGCCAGTGTATCCTGATTCATCGGTCGGCGCTTGTGCGCGGGGGCGTCGGCGGTGGCGCGGCGACGGCGAGCCATCGCTCATATCTCTCTAGCGCGGCTACGCAACCGAACGCGTAGACACGCGCTGATCTAGTTGTATTTATGTCGGCAGTGAATCACGTCGGGTCGGTTTGATTTGTCGATGGCTTTTATGGACGGGAATTAACGCGCGCGAGCGCGAACGCCGCTCCGCATTTTGTTACTGCACGCGCGCAAATGCACACCAACACATATAGACAGAGCACGCATGCACGTGCGGTATTCCAGCAACGAATTTCAGAAACCCGCTCGCACGCTCACACGACCGAGCGACAGGACACGATCGATGATTTGTACTTTCCATTTTGCCAACTTTTTAATGCGCGCGCGTACGCTCGACCCCAGCTCACAGCTACATAACGCTGCCGCAACACACATGCACGTGTGTATCAGTGTATGCGTGTATGTGCGGAATATCTCGGGCGTCATTTCTGCTTTTTGTAATGCTAAATCTACCGGATCCCATGCCCGCGGCCGCGCGCGTACGCGTATACGTGCGTTTGCGATTTCGATCTCGTTACTTTTGCAAAGTGAATCTCACTATTTATGGGTCATTGTTCGTTGGTTGAGGGATTGGATTCGAGTGAGGGGAGATCCGTTGAGTGGTTTTTCTTTTGATTAAATGACGTTTTATTAATGATTTACTCGTGTTTGTAGATGGAAACATTTTGTCCTTTGTTAATATATCAATTTTTAATATAGAAAAAATTTTTCTATAAATTTTTTATTTATTTTTTTCATAATTTTTACACATTTTGGGATAGAATTTTAATTAGAACCATAAATACATAAAATGTTAATAAACCATACACTGTTAGAAAAATGTGGGGAAAATTTCGATGTTTTCTGGTACTGTAGCAATATCAGCGAAAAGTACAAATTTTTACATGGAAACATTGTAAAAATTACTAAAAAAACAGTAAAAATTACCATTTTTCTAAGGGAAAAATTTATACTTTTCGTTGATATTGCCAAATTACTAAAAAAACATGGGAATTTTTCCCCACATTTTTCTATAAGTATACAAATCAGATAGATTTCTCAAAATTTAAATTATTTACAATCAATTAATTTCCTATAACAAACGAGAAGATAATTTCAGACGTCTATTCAAAGTAAGTTACAGCATTGATTTAATCCAAAACAAAAAATTCATTCACATTCATCATAAATAAAATTCATTCGAATATAATTACTGTAAAATAATGGTTTTTACACAACGTCTCACCCCTTTAAAATTTTGTAAAGCGCAAAAAGCAACATCCCATCTACAGCGGGTTCGTTTTTAAAATGCGCGTTAGCATTACTTGCGAGAACAAAGACTGCGAGCGGTCTCGCAAAAAAAAACGAGCGTAAAAGCACAGCTTGTCCTCGCGTGAACAAAAAAGCGCGCTGGCGTACATCCCCGCCGCGGAAAGTACACATTCGCCATGGAAAAAGGAGATTTCTCAATATAACGTCGGACTGTATTACCCTGCCGAAGGATGTCGCCGAGAGACGTGCAATCTCCCTCGCGCGTCGTCTCTCTATATCTCAGCAACAACGGTGTGGCAAGCTCTTTCTCTCTCTCTCTCTCCTGCGGGCACATCAGGAAGAATTAGCGTGTCCGGCAATCGAGTTATCGCCCGGTGCGCTCTCTCTCTTCTCTGCTACTCCGGGCAGTACGCGAGCGCCGGACGACAAGTAGAAGGAAAGTATGCACGTAAGTGCGGTGGCATCGACACGGCGCCGCGTAATCGCTCGGGAAAGATGGCACTTTGCGCGCCGGGCTACGTTTTGTCGCCTTGGGCCCTCTAATGGCCGGTGGTTGATAACGAGGTTTGTTCACATACAGAGAGAGAGAGAGAGAGAGAGAGACATGCGCGAGGACGCGCTAGACGCCGTAGCGGAGCCCTCCCGGGACTAGACATCCTCCTCTCCCCCCGCGCGTATGCGAGCATGTGTCGGTGTGGCTGCCGAGCAAACGCTGTGGCTGAGGGATGTTGACAGCGGCTTTCAACCTTCCCGGACGGCTGGCCGCTGGACGCGTGTGTACAACGTGCGAGTGTACGTACAGCCACGGCGTGGAAGATCGGCCCAGGCTTCATACGCTTCGGGCTCGAGATGCTCAGACGATGCTATACGAGCTATCTTTCCCGACGAATTTACGTCTCGGCGTAGAGTACTCAATATTTTTCATCGTAGCAACTTGTGTAAAGATATTATCACTTTTTTGTTAGTTATATGGAATTCGTGCTTTGAAAATAGTCGTTTTCAATTTATTAAAATATAGTATATAGTATTTCATTTATTGTAAAAAGATGGTTTACAAATATAAATATAAACATATAAAGTAATACATTCATACTTAAAAATATTTTTAGACAAACAATACAGTACAATACAGTCAATAACTAATTTCAGTCCCTTCAAATAATACTGTTATATGGAATATCACAGTCTAAACTTAAAGCTATATAATACTGGCCAGTAAGTCAAAAAATTAAAATAGTGATATCACAGGTTAGAAATGAAGTAAAATAATATAAGACTATAAATTAGATTGACTAGAATACTCTATTATACCTTATTAATGGTATGGTATATCACTGACATTGTCAGATCGTTAATATATAAAATAATAATACGTCAAAAAAAATTAAAACATTTCTCATATACTCTTGACATTCACGCTAATAAATACATTCATACATATAAAACCATGTATATAGAACAGTACAAAGAATGGTGTATATGTGACAATACATAAAATAAATTAACATAAATGACAATTAGAGAGCGGCTAATCTAGGTCAAAGAGATGCCTTCTCAGAGCGGTTTTAAACCTGGTGAGAGAAGAAAAGTTTCTTATCTCAGCAGGCAGGGAATTCCACAGGCATACACCCTGCATTCGGAAAGATCTATCTCCAGTTTAGGTACACGTCAGGGGTATTGATAATTCCTTAATTTCGCCCCTAGAATCAACCCTGAGTACATACCTAGAAAAGAGACTTTCTAGATAGTCTGAAGTATGCATGCGCATGATCTCGTACATATAATTACCGCCATGAAATAGTGTCTCCTCGTATCAGTGCGCAGCCAACCCAGAGTCAATCTACGAGGCAAAATAGGGTCAAACCGTCTCACACCCAACACATATCTCACACTGGAGTTTTGCAGCCGTTGTATTTTTTCCCTTAATTCTTGAGATGCATCAAGATAAACCACCGAGCAGTAATCCATGTCAATCAATTTATATCAATCAAAAATCTATTATATTACCCGGTTTATTTCCAGAAACTCTTAAAAATACAGTGATATGTTTGCTTGCTAAATAGAATAATCATATCACTGTTTCTCTCTTCAGCACAAATACAAATGCTATTGTTCGGATTGTTATAATATATTTTCGAATAAAGGGGGAAACGAATACGTACACGCTATTTAATTGTTCAATCATTTTAACGTTATTTCAATGATTGAAATATAATATTTATCTGTTACAAAGGTGATTCAAGTTTGAATGATTAATCATACTATGAAATACAAAGAAAAAATAATTAAAAACGAGAAAAGTACATAGAAAATTATTTTAATTTATGATCTGTAGTTTTTATATATTACAATACTGTTCGATGATCCATTGCGATGATCCAAAAGGAAAGTCAAAACAAATCAACACTATAACTTGCAAGACAAAATCTTGGATAGCTTTTGTCGCAGCGCGCTATCCACCGCTAACCCCCTAGGTTTGTGCGCCCCTGTCACGCTTGTCAAGCGGAGTATAGTGCTCGGCAACCCGAACCTCATGCTGCTTTCCATCCCCCACGAGCATTTACTTCGCTCTTGTCCTCGCGAATTCGTAATCTCGACAAATTTGCAGATTGATTTCGACACTTTAACACCCCCACCCCGGAAAACCCGGCCCCTTCTATCTGCTCGAGGGCATTAATAGTTGAGCACACTCCGACGAGCTTTCATTTTTCAAACACACAGTGTTTAGGGGAAACTCCTACAACCGTGCTGTGAATAAACATAACTTATCAAATCTTTGTAGAACCATGAATTTTATATAAACAAAAATATAATTCTAATTTTAAATTAGAAGAAAAACCTGTTTGACGTAAAATTTTGACACAGTTCGTATAAAGGAAGCAGCAAAATAGAATTTAACAAGGATAATGAGTATAAAAAATGTTCTAGAACCGAAATAAATGTTTGACCCTGCGTACACGCTATCCCTCATAAATTTTCAGCTTACTCGCAAGAATCTCTTAATACACGTGCAGAAGCGAGGTGAGCGTCGCGACCCGCCCTTCGAAACAATAATATCCGAGTGTCCTCCCCCTCTGGGTTCCTTCGCCTCCTGCTTTTTCTCGTATTGTTTTCCACGACCATGGGCATACCCCAACCACGTCGCTTATCTCAGAGCGCGAGGCAGTATAGCGGCAGCAGCAGCAGCAGCGTCGGTTATTACACGCAGGTCGCACAGTGTCGGCCGAATTAGCATATACGCGCGGCCCCAGCGTACGTGCGGTCAGGGCGGGCGACGAGCGAGTAGGAGGCGCGGCTCTGCTAATCCTGCCACGCACGCGCACGCCGCTAAATGAGGCGGTGGATTTGTTGGAAAGAGCTTTAGTTTAGGCAAGATCCGGCCCTGTGACAACAGCAGGGATTACGATTACGGACGACAATGCGGCTGGAAGTTTGTTGCGCCTCCAGGCCTGGCGAAAGCTTCCGAAGAAGCGCGGCAAGAATATTCCGCGGCCCGTTGTCGACTACGCGCGAGGATGTGTACAAGGAGCGAGTCTAATCGTGGCGGGGCTTCTAAGGTTCGTGACTAGGTTGAACGAGTGGCGCGTTGCTGAAGATGTTTACGAAATGCGGAAGGAGTTAGAGATGTAGTTAGGGCGTTGCGCTAAGTTGTTTAATGAATTTTCAGGATACTTTGTATACCTTTTTCACATTAAACTGATTAACTTTGAAAAGCACAATGTACTCTTAACATTGGGGATTTTGAAAACTGTTTAATAACACTTGACAATAATTTTCAAATCGGCGCATATAATATTATTTAAATTATTTAAATTATTTTAATTAGCCAAAATGAACTTAAAAACCACAGAGAAATAAAATATTATATAAGGTTTGAAATTACCTATATAAATAGCTTAAAACTAAAATATTACTTTAAAATGTTGGTACATTAAAAAAGGAATGATACTACAAACCGCAATAGCAGGAGGCATTGAACGAAATGATGATGCACTTAATTGACAGTAAGTCAATTTCGACCGTGCTATTAATTTTGAAGAAACCACTTTCTCTCTCTCGTGTACGCATTCGCATCCACATACATATCCAAGAGAGTGAGATTCATTAATTCGGTCTGGTCGTGCTGCAAACTCTCTCGCGCCAGCCTGCGATACTCACTCGCTTTCTCAACACTCGCTAATGATTTTCAAATTAACTCGCTCTCCCTCTCCCTTTCTCCGTCCTCGAAAGCGAGAGAAAATGATTTTGTCAGCGTCTCTCGTCACTAAACGGCTGCTGAGAGAGAGGGAGAGAGAGAGAAGAGCGTGGAGACTAGCGGAGCGTGGTAAGCGGAGGTACGTACACACTCGGCTCCGCTGACGTTGACTAATGATGGTGGCGAGAGAGCTAGCAGCGAGCGCGTACTCCAGTCTAACCCGAACCTGTTGCTGCCCCCGCGTGCGGGCTCCCCCAATAAAGCCCGTCAAACCGTGAGCAGCGCGCGCCACCCGCTAAATAGAATCGCAGTCTTTCCTCACAGCCGAGCGTGTGTACAGCCGCTCTGTCTGCGATGTCCCCGACTTCCGGACCGAGCGATTTGTCCGGACGGACGAGCGCGATGCGAAAAAGCGAGAGCGCCGCACGCGGATGGATTTGTACATAGGCGGGTGATTCAACGAGCTGGTGGAACGGATGCCAGATAGAGAGCGCCTGGATTTACGTGGAGAGTGTCGCCAGAGATATTTCACGCGACGCGGCGTTGACAAACGACTTAGTTTACAGGAGAGCGCGACGTGTTCTATACCTAGTATAGTATAAGGTATTTTCAAATTCTTTTTTATTATTGTTTTCACCCTCACTGAATTGCCCGGTGTATTTCACGCGAGGAGCTTTCGAAAATATGTTTTCTACCTCTCGCTTGATGGATTCGGATATGTGTGCTGTAGTCGGGGGGCGGCGAGTGCGATTCGTGATGAATGAATTTTTTATAAAGGCTGAAAAGCTTGTTCGAGTTTTGTTAAGCTGGTCGTTGAGAGGTTTTTTATTAAAATATGATTTACAATGTTATATACGTGTGATATATTCACTACTAAAAAGTAAGTGAATTTGTTAAATCATTAAGCATATTTTCTTAACAAAGTCTGATTGTCAGAATTAAAGTTCTATTACTTTATTTATTTTTTTTAAATCAATAATACAATTAATTTAGTGACATATATAATATCTAAAAAATTATGTATATTTCTAAATTACACAAGAATTTCTTCGGTCACTCACTTCAAAGTTCTATAAAACATTTCAAGTTAATAGATTGAGAAATTATTATCGAGATATTATACGTATAATTTGAAGAAAAAGTGAACTTTTCCTTTAGTCGAAAAATACCTTATCAAGCAGATAATTCAAAATTAACATTTTATAAAATTTTAAAACGATTAAGTATGTGTTATGCAAATATACAGTTTTATGTAAAATCTATCATCAAAATCAAAAATAGATTTTGACAAAACTAAAAGAATGAGCCTTATTGCTGCCAATACAAATTTCGAATATATGTTTAACAAATTTAAAATTTTTACTATTCTAATAAGCTGCTTTCTGAAGAAATATTGATTCATTTTTATACTAATGAAATTAAGTTATAACCAAAGTATAATGTTTTGCAAATATATGAATTTGCAAAAAATATTATGATTTTAAATAATAACATTTTAGTGTTTTAAATAATTTCGTGCCTCTTAGAAAATGCTGAAAGCGAGATAAAGAAAGCAAAAAATCATCGCTACTAATCAAAGTGTATTTCATAAGAAAAAGAAAAAAAGAGAAGCAGCCGTCGCATAGCGGTAACGACACAATTTCGCGCTACGCCCTTCAATCTCTCAATAACCTCGCACGCGTGCTGCGCGCAGACAGCTGCTCTCTCCCTCCTCCCACTCCTCAGCACACTTCAGCCTCGACTCGAAATTCTCTCCTTTCGCCGGCGCCCGTGAAGCGTGTATACTCAGCCGCGCGCTTATCGTAAGACGAGTGTGGTGACGCGGAAAATTGTCCGATTATTCGCGGCTAGATAAAGAGCTTCCCACTCCCGAGCGGCCGCCTGCCCCCCTCGTCTCGTCGCGCCGAGGGAAAAGGACCCAAGAACGAGAACGCCTCTATACACACATATATATATAGACACGCACATGTATACAGACACAGAGAGGGAGAGGAAGAGTCTCGCAGGGGATGAAAAGAGGTCCGTCCGCGACAGCGCGGCAGCGGACGAGCGGCCCTCGAGCACCCTTCAACCTCGGGATTCAATCCCGAGACCAGGCCGGCGCGAAATAATCATCCGGCGCCTTCGTCTGCAGAGCCCGTCGACTCTCTCTCTCTCTCTCTCTCTCTCTTCCTCTTTCCTCTCTCGCTTCTCTTCTGATTCTCACTGATCGGCTGCGCACACGTCCGACGCCTTCTCGACCGTATATATATATATATATATATATGTATACAAGCAACCACGGCGACGGTCCGCCTCGAGATGAGAAAGCGAGCTCTGCACTTATTATACGTTGAGGGAGAGGAAGAGTGCCCAAGAATTTCGCGCGATCGTTCTGTGGGATATAGTCCGGGAGGACACTTGATCTTTTCGGTCAAAAAACGAGGCACGGCTGCTCGCGTCGTCGACAGGAATCCAAGGGTAGAAGACGACGCGCGCCGGACCTTACGTCTTGCTCCGCGCGCCTTTATTTATGCTGTTTGAAGTGCACAAGCATCGAAGTGAGATTGAAAAAGAAAAATAGAGGTGCAGTGAATATGTAAAGGTTTGAAATTAATTTTAAGCATCCTTTCAATGACTGTATGTTTATATTTTAAACTTAATACTAAATAATTTCTTTAAATTGACTCGGATTTTTCTTTTTTTTTAAAATGTACCTTACGACTAAATGGATAGGAATGTATGTACGCCTAATTAAAAAACGAAATGTAAAGTCTACTTGTGAAATATTTTATTTACACGAGTTACAGTTCTTTTTTGTTCAAACTTTTCCTTTCTTGATTTCAATAATATACTTATTTTACTCGAATAATAAATCGACAGCATTTGTTATGCAAGCATAATCTTCGATGTAACTAAGACACCTTATCATAGACAATCATATATTTTTAGATTGTTTCGTCTATATCAAGTAAAAATTGTTAATGCAAAAATATTAAGATTCTGAGCTAATTTTATTTTTCTTAATTCATTTCAGTATAACCGCAGAGACTTCCAGTCCATATCAGAAATACAATAATCACGAGTAGTATAGATGATGTATATAGATATGCTGAACCTCGTGCGCACGGACTGCTTATAGTACAGCCGAGCAGTCATTGTCCCGTTCATGTTCTTTTATACTTTAAGCGCGCTTCACGCTCGCCTTGCTACCGAATAACTATAAGAATTGTGTCACATCCAGCCGAAAAGCTAGAGCGCATAGTCGCGGCTCATGCGGCGACGATGTCAGAGACAATGCCGGTGGAAAGGCCGAGCTAACTACCGAAATATCTCTTCCGCGTCTCGGAGCTTTTCCTTCCTTCGCTCGTAAGCAAACGAGGCGTGCCGGCATTCGAACGGCGAATTACGTTCCTCGCGATAAAGGGCCAGCAGCAGCAGCTTGCTCAGCGAAGGAAGTATGCCGGTTGGAGCGAGTATCCCCGCGGAATCCTTAATTTTTGGCACGCGGGGCTGGCTGTAATGCGTGCGCGTAGCACCGACAGCGATGGGATTTTCGCTTCGCGGATTTCCGAGCTGTATTGTATATACCACGCGCGCGCACGCGGATATCAGGCATCTGAGTGAGATTAACTCGTCCATTTTAAGCAATTGTCCTGGCCAGATTCGTTTTGCCGTGTTTGTTTACCATTGGACAACGATATTATGGTTAAATTTGTGTATTTCTTTCTATTTCATCCTACATTCATTGTTTATTTTTATTTTTGTGCATATAACACTCTTCGCAATTTTTCAAATAGCCAAAAACATAAATAATACATTTTATTATACGATTGCTTTTTTTCATTAATACGGCAGACTACCATAATAAATGCGGTACGAAAACAGAAAATTTCAGAAGAGTATATTCTCTGGCCGCAGAACAAATGTTATTTGAAAAAGTTTCGTGGAAAGTGGAAAAACGAGATGTGCCGGCGGGGCGCGGCTAAGCAGGCGATTCGTATGCCGGACCTTTCCATCTCGGGAATCGCGCCAGTTTCTGTCAGTCACAATGGCCTCGAGCTAGATTGTTCTTCCAAGATCGTGCGCTCACGCGCGAGCTTTAATCAGAAATTAAATCTTAATCTTAATTCTTGCTAAATGCGACGGGAGGATCTTTATATGAAACACACTGGGCGACGTTGCGAAATTTCTTTTCTCTTCGGAAATTACTCCTACTGATGATATTCACAACTGTCAATTTACACGGATGACTTGCTTCGTTATAACTGAAATGAATCCAAATGTTTATAGTACTATGTAAATATATGTTGTTGTAACAGACATAAGCAGATGTCTGATGATGAATTATTTCAATTAAAATATTATATAACTTATGCTTACTAAATTGAATTTTTATTCAATCTCTCACATGAAAAATGAAGCTGTGACCTTTTCGCATTGTTTGATTCTACCTACAAAAGAGTTATAATTGTAAAAATAAATGCAATGGATAACAAAACATAGAAGTTATTACACGGAGTACAGTTATTCATATGATTGATACAATATCTCTCAACAATTCTATTTACAATATATTTCAGCAACAAAGCTTATCCAATTACACTTGTAATCTAAACAATGTACGACTTGACGTATAGGCCAGACGCTTTTATCTTTTCATCGAATGCTCCTTTGGCAAATGACGTGGGCTTTATGTACGTATATAAAATTTCGATTTCCCTTTAAATTGCACGCATATGCCATACACGCATGATGTACAGAGCAAGCAAGCGTTAACGTTCGATTAACGAGCAACGCGCACCCCCTTGACTTTGATCTTGGCATCGAGAGCCGCAGAATTATTTTCCTTCTCGTTTTCTTTTTTTGCGAAAAACAAACTGCGCTCTCTGCTCTACGGACGTCTGTTTATAGCAAGCGTCTGTGTACTCATTGCGAGGAATTCTACTGCTGCTGTACTCGCACGTTCTCGCATCTCCTGCGAAAAGGCAACATCTAAGCAAATTGAAAGTTGCGCCTGAGAGGAAATACATTTGTAAATGAAAAAGTCATGGAGGAGAACGCGGACCAACCGATCCGTAAGCCCGCAGGGTCATTCAATCTATACCTTCGTGAGAGAAGAGGTGGAGTGGTACGTACAAAGCTAACACAGAAATTCTCTTATATAGGACTGGCTCAGTGTTTGTAAAAAGATGCCTGTGGTATCACGAATATCGTATTCTGAATAAAGCGTACGTGTAAAACAAAATATACCTTCTTCATTAGCAGAACTTTATTATTATTATACAATTATTTTCGTTTTTATGAATTTTACTTGTTCTTTATGAAGTAGCATTGATTCGATATTTTTTAACATTTTTTAATAGCTATAAATATTACAACTAATTAGATAAATCTATTAGATGTATATTAGGAAAAATAGAAACCAAAAAATTTTAAAACTACACTGCCAATTAGCCTCCTTGAATGTAATGTATGCTATATTCCATTACAATTAAGAAATCCATTAATTTGAAGATTATTTTATTTTGTTTACCGTGACATTATTTAATTTTCTCATGTAATAAAAATGATTGTATTTTTAATTTAAATTAGATTTCTATAATCGAATTTTAAGCAATTAGTATTTGGAAGGATGTATAAATTAAAATATAGTCTTTCCCAAATGAGTAAGGACATAAATTGTATCCAGTTTGAAAAGCAGGCACTAAAATATGTAATACTATAGATCACATTGCAGGTATATCAAAACCCAGATATGCCATTGTTCTGACATTTTACAAAATCTTGTTTCGGTTATAAAGGATTTATATAATATAGTCGAAGGCACAGTTTAATCCTCAAATAGTAAAAGTCTCTTAGATATTTTTTCAATCTTGAGCTTTACACGATAAAAAATGTTTTCCTCGGAGCCCTCATAAAATCAGATGCAAGTATATTCTGTATTTTTGACTAATTGCATCTACGCGCCATTAGACAGCCAGCGGCCGGCCGGTAATCTTCCAAAAAACAAGCCTCTAAGAGACGTTCATCTCTCGAATCTCGAGCCAGCTAAATCAAAGAAAATTTCCGAACTCCGCGCCGGCTTTAGGCGAACTTACGTTACGCCTCGAGTCCCGAAGGACGCTCCCGAGGTAGGCTCTTAATTCGCATTTGCGCGAAAACCGCAAGTAGGCTCGCACATCTCTCGTTCTCCATATAACGAAATGGCCAAAAACCGGGGCTTCGCGTCGCTTAACAAGCGTAGAAGAAGGACCGAGAGCGAGATACGATAAGAGAGAGAGAGAGAGAGCGAGAGGAGAGCTCGCGCCAGAGCCAACTAAGGAAGCGCGATATTATCGCGCGCAGAAATATTATTCAGAAAATTGCCAGCGTGACTCCGTCCAGCCTCGTTAATTACCGTAAATTACCCATAATTATAAGGACTGTAAAAGTTTTTACTATCGTCGTGGGGCGGCCGCGAGCGAAGGAGGGAAAGAACGAGGGGCCGAGAGAAGCAGTAGCGGCAGCAGCAGCCTCGTGGTGATGCAGAGCCTCGCTGGGGCTCATCTTGTCTGCAAATTCACCGAGGTGTGACCTCTATCTTCTCTCCTTCCCGCTTTCTCTCTCTCTTGCTCTCCCACCCTTTTTCTACCGCACCACCCCCAGCACTTTTTTACGCATTTTTTTCCTCCTCACCGTGCGGTAGTCTCTTCGCGGCCGTAGCTCTGCTACAGCGGCCGAACCGCATCGTGGAGAGAGAGAGAGAAGGTAGCTAATGAGACACTTTACTCGCAAAACTTTTCCCGCGGCGCGTCGCCAGGATACTGGACGAAGAGAGGTCCGCGTCCCGTTATGCCTGCTTTGGACGAGGCCCGACACTTTCCTCTAATATACATATCCTCATCTCTGCGATGCTCTCGAAAGTTTTTTATTTTTATCATTGTTCGATATAAAGTATTTCATTTATGTGACTGCATTTTAAATTTCAATTTAAATCTGTTTGAATATGTTCTTAATCGGACGTTCTTGAAAATACTTTCCATTCAAAGAGTTCCAAAACAAAAAAACAAACCAAACGACTTTATCCCCGACGAATCAGATTTTTCTTTTACAATCAATTGATATTTAAAGGGTTGGGATAAGACGAAAAGATAATTGGAAAAAAGAGCTAATGCCGACATAAAGAACATGTAAAACCCCTCGGTAAAGACGTTAAAAATAATCGGCCCTCTTTTTTCGGCAAATTTACTCAACATTTTTCGTCGATTAAATTCGTTTCTCCGATCCATCAATCACATCAGGGTCGAGTCAATGGTCCTCACGTAACGAGCGAATAAATCCCTCCTCGCGTAAAAGGACTTCGATTCTACTTCGGCAAAAAAAGCTTACACAGTATACTATACTCTACCTGCTGTCGCGCAATCAGCTCTGGGGGCTTTAATTCGGAATAACGAATCTCCCCCTATACACACACGCTCGAGTCCATCCGCGTCTCCACGAACGCGCGTGCGAGCGTCGAGAGCCGACGACTAGCTCGTATATATATAGCATGCGGAGAGAGACAGACAGTAGGTACATGCGAGTGAGGGAGAGAAAGAGAGAGAGAGAGAGAAAGCTCGCGGCTGCTGCAGCGATTCACCTTCCCAGCCATCAGTCAATCGGAAATGCACTCGTTCGTCGTAGATAAACGGACGTGCAGGGGCTTTATGGGCCACCTGTTGCGCATCCCCGGCCGCACGCGCGTTCGCTCCCTCCCTGTGTATATGTGGATGTGTGTGTGTGTACGTTCGCGTCCGTCTGTGTGTATGTGTGTGTGGGTGTATGCGCGAAGAAAGCGTGCGAGAGGGAGAGAGAGTGAGAGTGTAGGTAGTCCCGTCGAACTTTTAGAATCGTGAAATCCGCGGAAGCGAGAGACTGCGGCGGCTCTGCGGCGAGATAGCGCAAGCGTATAAGTAGGAGGAAGGTGAGAGCTGCGTGCTGCTATCCGCTTTTTCGCGAGGATGGTGAGAGGGAGCAAGAGAGAGTGAATGTGTGGAGGTGAAAGTCGGAGGTGTAGATACACGTGTTATTCCACGCAACGTTTACACAAATCGTTCGCTCTTTTTATAAGAAGATCAGCTGAGGAGCTGAGTGCACAGTTTAATACAGACTTCAAAGTTTGAGTATAATAAAATTTATGCATTTGACAATCTTTTATCTAGCTGAGAATACAGTGATAGTTGAATATTATAATTGTTAATTATATTTAATTATCGACTTTAATAATTGAATATTGGTGATCACAGTGAATTATATTATAAAATTTTTTGATGTATTATTCTATGAGAAACTAATATCGTGATTATAGCATTAAAACTATCTTTTAAATTTATGATGACAAATATATTTTCATTTGTACGAAAAATAGCTGAAACATAACGTCTTGACCTATAATTTTATCGTTTACATCTAAATGTAAAATTTGGAATTTGAAAAAGAACTTACAGGCGATTAACAAGGAATGTCCTGTCCACCGATGAAAATAAACCGTAACGCCTCTCTTTTTACTTACCCTACTAAGGGATGTTCTTAGGCTGCCAGCAGTTTAGAGAACGAGAATGCACACTAGAGAAAAGCGTGAGAGGGAGAGAGAGAGAGAGAGTAGGAGATGCTAGCCAAGCAAACGTCATCATCAGATACGATCTACGCGCTCACCTCCCTCTCTCTCTCTCTCTCTCTCTCTCTCTCTTACTTTCAGAAGTGCTCTAGCTAATCTGGCGCTTCCTAATGGTAAATCTGGCCGCGCCAGTTGCTTAGACGGCTGCGGGTCCCCAGGAATCGCGCGAGGAGAACCTTCCTCTCCTCCCCCCTCCCCCAACACCGGCTCTTACAACCCGGCTATATTACACTTACTAGCGTAGAAGTGATACTAAGCCAATGGGCAAACAGAAGTAAATCAAGATTGCCAGTGATTTGTGGCGACTGAGTTGCTGCCGCCGCCGCTGCCGCCGTGAAATTTTCGATGTGAACGTATATATAGCGTATATAACGAATACATGTGCACGCGTGTCTGTGTACACTGATACCGGATACGCGCGCGGGCGCGACCTTCGCTATCCCGCAAGTAGATAAAGGCGTCTCTAGCGATGGCGATATTCGCTGGGCGGTTCTCTCTCTCTCTCTCTCCTCTCTCTGTGTACCGTTAGTCTCGAGGCGTACGGATATAATGGGCGGCGGCGGCTTTTCGCTTCCTTCGATGTGTATATATTGCTTAAGTTCAGAGGGACGAGGGCTATAACGCGCCAGCCCGCGTCAACGAATGCGAGTAGTCGCTGGGCGCGCGCGCTAACGATGTTCCCGTATGTGTGTATGGCTCTTCCATAATGCGAGCCCACATATATATACTCGACTGTAATGTGTTTTACTTGTGACTTCGTTAATTTCAATTCTTATCCAGTATTAATATTCATTTAAAAAGAAACAATTATAATTTTCATTTATACTGCTTTTGCTTCAGTTCTAGAGATTAATCAGTGAAATATATGAATATTAGGTTTAATAATGATTTCACATGTAAATGAATACCATTTTTTATTTCCTAGTTTGGAAGATGTGCATATAGCCAATCAATTTTTACCATAAAGCAGAAAAAAATATGATTTGTTAGTTTATTTGCTATTATTGGTTACGGTATCCTATAATTCTAAATATGTACTTTGCATGAATTGGTATTAACTTTTTGCTAATATAACAAGAGAATAAAAGATTCATTTTCTGTGTGTTAATAAAATTATCTTTTGTATTAAAAAAATTTCTAGGTAAAAATAAGTATTGTTATAAATGGCTGTTTTATGGAACGCCAAACCCGTATAGAGGAAAATACAGAAAACTCCTTTACTCGAGATAAAAAAAGCAGCAATACTCGTAAAAAGCAAATAATGCAACTCGCTATATACGAATAACAAAGTTTACGGTATAGGTGGATAATTATAGTAAGTCAGAAAAATAAGTGAAAAGCGGCCCTATCGTTATAAGTTGACTAGCTGAAAGGGAGCCAAAGCATACTAGCGCACAACTACACGCGACAGGGAACGAAGAGATGAGAGAAGAAGAAACTCGCTTGATCAGTGCAGAAAGAAATTTCATTCCCGCAAAATTTTTATCCATCCTCCGTGCGCGTGCTGCTTTCTCCTCCAGAGCCGCGATTCAAGAGGCAGTTTTATCGGAAGATACGGGCGGAATCTTTATATACACTTTGCAGATTTGCGAGAGTCTTGCTCGAGGATAGTTTCAGCAATCCGCGAAGACGAGATCGGCCAGCTCCACGCGCCAAATTTATTTTATCGCCTCGGCCCGCCGAATGACGTCCTCGTAACGAGATATAAATTCCAGCTCGACGGAAGTAAACAGAGCCATAAGTAATGCGGCCATCTTGTGCTTTCTCTCTCTCTCTCTCTCTCTCTCTCTCTCTCTCTCTCCCTCTTGGATACGCGCGCTGTTTCGACGAAAATTTACTCGACTCGTTTTCAGAGCAGGCGCGCGCGGGATGAGTCAAATAATGCTATCAGCGCGGGAGTAAAAAAGGAGAAAGCTTTTCGGGTTGAAGTATTTTCATTGATTTTGCTTCTCGGGGAAATATTAGGGGTAAGTTAGATAGGAGATTCGGTATGCAGTTTATGACACAATAAATAAGCATTTGGGATATATACTTATTAGAGAACATCAGAAAATCGTATATAAGTGAATATTTTTGTCGACCAATACCTTGAAATTGTAGATAATTTACTTGTTATTTATTATTTGTAATAATATTTATTTTTTATACTCTATATTGTTATAGCAGTGTAAGTTATATTTTAATCAAATATAGTATTATTTTTAAACATAGCAATAACGTATAAGTAATATAATATGTAGTTATAAATACTAGTAGTACTTAGTATGTATAGTCAGACGTATATACTTACGATTGATACTAAATGAATAATTAAAATTTAATAATTAAACTTTATCATAAATTATGTGTTATTTTATTATTATTAATCAACTTTTAATTGTTCCATTGAAATGATATATTGTTGCATATCCAGAAAAATTAAAAAATAGATTTTGTACAGAAGTCTCTAGTTTATTATGATGTTTCATTCTATTATACGCCAAAGCGTTTTAACTCTATAGCTGCTTTGGTTGCGCAAGCTGTCACCAGATGGCAACAAAGAACAGCGTGTTCTTTTTTATAAAATGAGAGAAAATAGATTCTCTATCAGCAGTACGATTAATGTAGTAATTATCTCTCAAACAAAATAAAGTATAATTAAAAACTTAAAATTGGAGTAGTTCACATCTATTATTTGTGTTTTTATACAATATAACTTCTATTACCATTGTACAATAGAAAAATTTTGTTTCGAAGGAAACCTTAAAAAAATCAATTTTAACCACCGTTTCTTAACAAGCAATATCGATTGGGATATCATATATGATTAGTTTTGTTAACGTTAATCCCACTGCGAGGAAGCTACTTGAATTTAAAGTAATTAAAAGGTGAACAATCTCCCTGACTTTTGAAATTAGAGATCGAGGGTGCACGTACAGCTGCGCTACATTTAGCCAACTCATTGGTATCGAAACGAAGCGACATGCTGACTCGTCCTCGCCCTCTTCCCTCGCGCTCCTTTCAAAATTGGGTATACGAGCGCCCCCCTCGAGTCCTCGACCTGTTTTCCCGATCACCGACGTGAGCGCATATAATTCCAAATTCAGAAAATCGCGCTCGCTCCGAAGCTTTCGTCGACTGGTTCCCGCACGCTCCCCCGGAGTGGAAAAGGGGACGGGAGGTGGGTATATAGAAGTGCCACCGCGGAAATATAAGACGCGGGAGCGGTAATTCGATCGTTTGTATTCGCAGTCCGCAGGAGAGACGCGCGCGCGCCCCGTCGAATTCCGTCGCGATTCCGACGCGCGCACGTATATATACGGCCAACGGTATTTTTCGAGCGAGCGAAAGAGAAGAGAGCCCCTTTCTCGCTCTCGCTCTCGCTCTCCCTTTTCGGTAGTCGTTTGCGCTTATGAATGAAGAGGAAAACAAGGCCGGGGTACGGATGCGAGATCTTTCACGTAGCGACGATAAGATCTGATCTCGTTTGACGGTTATGATATTTCGTAATGAGAGATTTAGGGTAATGTCGCGGCCCAAGCTCTTTCTCTCTCTCTCTCTCTCTCTCTCTCTCTCTCTTTGCATTGGATATATGTCGCGCAAACGTGTGTGCGTGTATATAGGTCTTGAAGAGCGGCCGGACGGGTCTCATGAGATATTTAGGGCGCGCGTGGGGGATAAAACATTGTTTTTTATGTCGGTTGAGGAAGTAAAAAACGGTGATTGGAAACGGTTACTCATTACACCTACTATGCCGATACAATTTCCGCCCTGGACGTGAATGGAATAAAAAGTGGCCGTTTGAAAAAATAGACCTTTTGTCAGGTACAAGAAAGAATCATAGAAAATTCAAAGCTTATTGCTTGAACGTAAGTAGATGTAAGTGATGTACTTAGGCTAAGAATAATTCTAATATAATTGAAAATTTTATTAAAGTGTTATAGTTTTTTTTAAATTAATAAACTTTGGATAGAATATTCTGGAATTCACGACAAAACCCTTAGGTCATTTATACCCGATTTCATCCAGCTTTTTCCCTTCAGCAACATTGTGCATTTCCACAGGTAGCTGACTAGAAAGCTTGCACAAAGCAGCCCTATGTTTAAGATAAAAAAGGGCGAAAAATCGAAAAGAAAAACGAGAAACATACGCAAAGGCAAGCAAGGAAAAAAATCAATTTTCCCAAGATCCTCTATACACAGCGCTCGATTCTCCTTCCTCTCTTTCTCTCTTCCATTCCTTCCCTCATCGCCATCTCCAGCTATTCTCGTCGCTACACTGCAGTTTTCGGGGAGGGCAAAACTTTTCGGTTTGCCGGGCGCGCGCTGCTCGACGACGTGCACGGTGACGGTCGTTGGCTTCTCCTCCGCCCCCTCTCTATCTTCATCTCCCCGGTAGCAGCAGCAGCAGCGTCCTCGTGTCGGGGCTCACTCGGAGAAAGGCTGAACTCAGCCCCCGAGGGGTTCGTGAGCCACCGGCGGCGCAGTGCTGCTGCTGCTAGTAGTAGTAGTAGTAGCCTGTGCGCGCGAGTTTTCCCGTAACGCGCGCCGGGGCCACTGTAAGCCAGCGAGCGCGCGCGTCAATAACCGTCCATCAGATGTAATAGCTCCCCGAGACACATCGGTTGCATTTAAATGGCTGCTTAGCCGACTCTGTCTCGACGGCGGCGGCAGCAGCGGCGCGCGCCACTGGCCCGACGTGGATCTATGGAATTCCATCAAGCTCCGCTCTCGCGCAGGATCCCTTATCGTCCCAACCGACTCTCCCTCTCTCTCTCCCTTCTTTGCTTCCTTCGTCGCTTTCCTCCCCCCGCGCGTTCGTACATAGCCGATTGTGCGGAAGAGACTTGAGACTCTCTTTCCCTCTCTTTCCCTCTCTCTCCCCTTTCTTTGCTTTTCTTTACTTACTTCGCGCAATGTCGTAGGAGAAGACGAGAGTACGAGTCAGAGCTGTGGTACAACTGTTTTGCCTTTGTACGCTGCGGGGCGTCTTTTTAAATTTAACGAATAAGGAACGATTTTGCACTCGAATCACGAATTGTTTTACTAAAGCCCCAAGGTTCTTTTATCGCGTAGTTTATTAAAGAATTTATTATAGATGGATAAGAAATGCTGTATATTTGCCCAAATATGTGTTCGTTTATTTAGTAAATCTAATAGCTAAAAGAATTGTTACACTTTTATTGACACCTTGCTGTCAACGAATAAACTACGTGCAAGTAAAATATATTGCGACTAGAAACTCTACAAATGATTTATTGGAGATTTTAAATGAAAAGAAAAAACTATTTAAAAATATACGGTTGCGTGCACATACTCAGAATTTATAGACCGATTTTTTTTGTTTACATAGCTTAGTTTTTAATAATTGATGGATTTTTGGTAAACAATAAGTTGCATTACCATTATTAATAACAAATGTTAGTTAATTGTTAACAAAGGTTAATCATGCAGTCATTTACAATCACCGCTTCATCTACTTTGTGATGTTGTAACCGTACTAAATTTTTGTACAATTTTGGGTATTACGTATTAAAAAAATGTAGCACGAATGGGTTTAATACAATTATTATTTGTCTAACCATATTATAATTGTGCGATGCTGGCAGATGCATGAAACGCATGGTGCAACTCGCCTTTATAAATAAATTACTCATAATCTTTATTTTTTATACTATAAATAATAATTTCATAAATTTCCCTTGATCAGAAAATATGCGTACATGAAAAATTCTCTAGTTTATCGAAATTCATTTATGAATATAATCTGCAATAAAGAGCTTTGAAAGGTTTAAGATATTAATATTTTCCGTGTAGATTTATCAAGAGAAAATATTCGAAGACTCTGATTACTTTTTTATTATATTATGTTTAATTAATAAATTTAAAATATGTTTTGATAATTATTTATTTACTGATTTATTAGACAGGCTTAAGCTCTTTATAAACAAATTGATATCTAAGAGGTTACCTTAAAAAGTTGCTTATCATGAAATCATATCCATATTTTAATATTTTTTTATTTTATTAAGATCAGATAGTACTGTTGTAAATAATTTATAAAATAGCGCTGACTCTATTCAATAAGCTCACTTAACAGGTTGTACAGGCAAGAGAGAACCATTCATCAAGTACCATGGTATAACTGATTGTTGTAAAAATTAAACAAACTAGCGATTTTGTCAAAAAATATATTTAATTATACATCGTTATTATATAATATAAGTACCATCCATGAAATAATTATCGTTCAAATGTCTATTAGTAAAATATTTTTATTAGTGCAGTGGAAAAAAATTTTTTACAGCTATGATTTACGATTGTTTGTACTTTTCCTGCTACAGTAACAAACATATTTTTCTAATATTTCTATTATACTATATACATCGTAATAACCAGTGAAAAAAGTTAATATAGCCAGTATATTACGCAAAGTTTTAATGGTAATATATGAACGATTTTTAAAACTAGGACCTTATATGGGTAGTACATATGTGAGTGAAATATGAATAGTACGCTTATTTATCAAGTATACTACTAAATATTTAGTACTACTCACTAAAGATTGTTTTAGTTTTAAAAATATATAAAATAAAAAGACGTACACTAAAAAAAGTAACATTTTCCCAAACTGAAAAATAGAATCTTAAATTCGATTGTAAGTCTAATAGGAACTTATTTTATTCTTTATCTAATTTAATATAATAGTGCCGACATACGAAAATTGGAAAATCATTACAACGATTTACAAGTTTGAACATACAAGACTCTAAAAAATTGGGAGTATGATGATTAAAAAATTTCCAATTTTTATATCAGTACCTACTAGAAATCATTTCTATAAAGACCTACTAAAAATGATGATTGGTACAATTTAAAGTAAAATATAAATCCCTAATTGTAAAAGTTATTATCAAATCTATCTAAAAAATCCTCACTTCTTTCATTGTCAGAGTCTACATCACACATACGATTCTCGTTTTGATCTGATCTTTCGTTCAGAGCCCTTTTTCGAATTTCTACGCGGGTGTCACGGTAAACAAGGTCCCGCGCGTGTCGTCGTCGTTGTCTGTTGGGAGAAAACGAGCCCCGATAGCTTGTGCGCCGGTTCTTGCTGGTCCCGCGTCGAGGAATTTTCGCAAAGTCGAACGATAGTCACGAAGCTCGAAGGGAGACAAAGACGGAACGAGTGAGAGGCGCAGAGGGGAGTGTAACAACTGGCGGTTCGGGGTAAACCCGCTGACAGTGTGCTTCCTTGATTGGCTCCATCCGCAGACCTACGTGCTCGTCACAACAGCTCACTCCAGTGCCGAGCGAAGCGAAGTCGGGAGACTGCCGCTGTTACAGCTGCTGCTACTGCTTGGCTGTTTCTTCGTTCCCATCCTGGTCTTGGCTTTCCTCGCATTTTTGTTTGCTTCTTTTCTTTTGTCCTCGTTATTAGATAGTTCAAAAATATGTTCACTCTTTAGTCTTAGCGAATGTTTCGTTTATTTTTTCAGATGATGAGCACTGTTTTCAGGAAAAAAATTGTATTATTACTGATAGCTTTTATTTTATCTACTTAATAATATTATTTTAAAGTCGTTGAAAAATATATTCTACAAAAGTTTAATAAGTTTTAGTATCATGGTCATGAAAAAAAATTCAGGAACGAAAGTGCCAGTATACATTTTAAAGATCATTTGCATTTGAAGTAGTCCCTACATTCCAATTCATACTATAGATAGAAATGACCTCAAGTTATTTTATCACTCTCTATGGGATGACCGAACAATCACAACAGCAGTAAAAGGGTCGGGAAAACGCGCGAAAGGCACATTTCTACAAGCTATTTATAATCAAAAGATGTTGGGAACTAGCGAAACAAAGGAAATAAGTATAGAACTGTAGGGTCGCTCGGACAATATTCTACAAATCCTCCACAAAACAAGGACAGTTCAAAAGGGGCGCCCAGAGAGTACACACAGCATGCAAAAGACATTTTAGGCTCTTAATATGATTGATACGTATAGGTATGTCTACATATTGTAAAATCTCGTTTTAAAACTACACTAATTATTATACAGAGAATAATAAAAAGTAAAAAACGTTTGTTTTCACGAGAAGAAGAAGAATATATGCTTAGGCAAAGGTCGTACAGAGTGTGACAGACACGAGGCATTGAAGGATGCGAGTGGTATACAGTGATCGAGGGTTCTCGTACTCACCCTCTCTAGCTTAAAACCAAGAGTACAGGGGATATAACCGGGAGCAAGTGAGCTGGCGCAAAAGGGTTAGCCACCTTTGCATACACACGCACATATATATACACTACGGGAGAGAAAGAGAGAGAGGCAGAGAGAGAGAGAGGGAGGGAAAGGATCTGCATGGCGCGGCTCGGCTGCGTCGCAAATCACTTAAACTGCGCGTGGGGAGTGGGTGGCCCTCGCGCAAGGTAGCGTCGGCTTGGACAGTCTGCTCGAAGGCGAGGGTGGAGGGTGATTATAAGACCGCTCGGGGTTGCTGCCGCTGCTGCATGGCTAGCACTCGCGAGCTACTACCATCCGTTATGACTATAAATCTAAGATAACAATAACGCCCTCCTCGCCCCCTACCCCTGCTCTATCTGCTCTGCGGTGTGCGTCTCTCCTCTCTTTCTCCCGCTCTTTGTCCACGTAAGCACGTATAGGGTAGGTGCGCACGCGCGCACGCGCTAATGTACACGCAAACACATGCTTCGCGCTCTTTTCTCTATCAGTCGCGGCCGGAGCTGACTTTTCCCTGCTGAAACTCCGCGTGCGCCTGTTGGCTAAAGCGCCTCGCGACCACTCCTCTTCCTCTCGTTCTCTGTAGAGGATTTGCACCTTTATGCAGTGTGTATGTGTGTGAGGTTTTAATGGGCATTATTCTACTCGATGATTCGTGTGGCAGGTTGAAATTTTCATTCATTTAATGTTAGTTAAATAAACAGTATCTAATCGATATGCTGAATCGATATGATTTTCCTGAAAAGTGTCGGAAAAAATAATTTTATTCATAACCATATTTGATTATATAAGGAAATTGAATACTTTTGTCTAAAGTTTTGAAATGTATAGTATTAAAAATTACACTATGTTCAGTGGCACGACTTATTATACTTAATTGACTTTCAATTGTATGTATTATAAACCGTTCAATTGTCTGACAAAAGAAAAATACAAAACATTAATTAAGCTATTCATCCATCCGAAAATTACCTTTGACGTCAAGTTTGTTTGTGAATTATTGAAAATATTTATAGTGAAAATTTAACGTTGATTGGCATCATTGTGTTTGTTGTTTCAAAACTTTCTGCAATGATGGAAATGAATCTGTTGTAATGAATGCATTATTACAAAATATTAATCATATTACTGTAATGATTAACATTAATTAAAAATTAAGGTTTATTTGAAATGATAAATTTCACGTGTCCAAATTATAATAGATTTTTAATAGCGGCACAATTCAGTCGCTTCTGTACATTCAATAAATTGGCATTCATTCTATATGTTAAGAATAGCCAGTGAAACATTCACGCTCATTTTGGAACAAGATCCACAATAACGTGCGTGCACTTGGTTGATAGAAGCTCGCACGAGGCCATTATAAAAATGAACTCGTAAAAAACGACACGTGCTATACTGATTAAAAATTCATCAAACAAGCGACGAGCTCGTCATTAAAATTAGCCAGGCGGCGAGTCGACTGCAACATGCGTTCGCGCTCGGCAAAATTAAAACACTTAGCTGCATCGGCGTGGCGCCGAATATTTACAGCGGTCATAACGAATTTATTCACGCTTTTCCCCATTTTCCGTATTCCCCTGCTCGCTCGCTGTGTGTGACTGGAGCTAATGAAATTATCGCGATTGCACGAGCGCTCGCGCACGCGCACCGCTGCGCTGTTCTTTACAAGTTGGCCTATTATAATCACGCACATATCACCGGTAGAGTGCGAGCGCGTATCGCAAGTTTTCGATAGAAAGGACCATTGTATCGCGATAACGCGCGGGATTAGCGTTCGGCCTGGCAGCTCTTTTAATTGCCCTTAATGCCGTAAACAGAGGCACAGGGGGTAATGAAAAGTGCCGCCGCCGCCGCTCACTCGCTCGCTCTCGCGCATTATTATTCGCTACATTAAGTCGCCAAATGAAATTCACAATCGATAATCATCGCTCTGTTTCTCTTTCTATAACGCTTCCTCCCTTTTTCCTCCCCCTTTCCCCTCTGCCGTGCGTACGCTCGTGAACTCTATATAGCGCGCGTTTCCCTCTTTTGGGGAACATGGCCTCGCTTTTCTTTTCGCCTTTATCCCTCTTTATCTCTTAATACATTTTTTTCTCTCTATACTAAGTATCTGTTTCAGGCCGACTGTATTAGCTGGAAGTGGACTAGTATAGCCTATTTTGAGTGCTGTAAATCTGTATTAATAAATAGTGCAGATTTTATTATATGTTGACATTTTATTAAATTACGATGTACAATATGCAATTGAAGTAAATCAACTATACTGCATTTCATAGATTTTACGTTTACTTCGAGCTACAAAAATATATTACTTCGTACGGAAATTATATTCAGTTATTTTGAAATTTTCCAGTATCTCACAATACCTATTTTGTAAATTTAGCTTAAACTTTTAATGGTATTGTTAGTATTTCGCATTTACTTTGGTTTTAAAAATCCTATAAAACCTGAAATTAATGTAGTAAAATAAAAGTAATAACGAAATAAAAGAAAGATTTATACGACTACTCTTTGCCGTCGTCCAGTTTAAAATGGCTTATTTACTGCCCGGTTCATCTTCGTTCATCAACTGCCATTATCTCCACGTCCATTTCTGGCTACTGCTGCTGCTGCTGCTGCTGCGAGCACGCGCTCGGCCAGCGGGAAAGAGCAATAATAATGCGCCAGCGTGCATATAATAATAAATACACGCGAACCGGTTTATCGTAATAATGAGTTCACTGATTCGGGGATGCGCACCGCGAGCGCGCAAAGTGCCAAAGGTTTTGGATATTTCGGGCGCGATTTCGCTCGGTCGAGTGCATATACGCGGGCACCGCACTCTGACTGTGTGTGTATGTATATATGCGCATAATATCGAATGCGCTCGTAAACGAGAGGGAAAGAGGGAAACGAGAAAAGGGGGATATATTTCCAGGTATACGCGTAATATTTTTTCATCGTACGATTCTTGGAATCTGCGCGAGCGAGCGCGTGGCGCGCATATCCCACCTTTTATTATTGCGCGCGCGGGGCGCGGCCAATGATGATGATAATAATGAAGCCGTGCACGAGCGGTAGGATTCGTTAATGCATTTGAAACTTGGTGAAAATGCGTGGACGATCGAATTTTCAATTATAGTTTTTGAACGACTCGATGAGCGCAAGCTCGCATACGAGCGAGTATATGTGAGCGAAATCATTTTGTTTAATAACGCGACGCAACACCGCGGGGATGTGGGACCGTTCAACCGAAAAGTTTATTGAGTTCTCGTTTATTTATGCGTTACTTTATAGGCCTCGTGTGCTTTAGCCCGGCCCCGCTTGACGGCTTTCTTTGCGAATTATCTGCTTCGTTTATTGTTTGTTTCGTTGCAGCATCTCAACATCAAGTACGGTATATAAATTACCAATTAAAATTTATGATGTAAATTTATCTGGTTTACACGAATCATGTCATTTTCAATTAATATGCAACTCGGCCCCACGCGATGGTAAATAATTATGCGTTTGTTGCAGGTTAAATAAAATAAGCATGGCATGGCGTTCAAATATAAAATAATGCCAGTTGCATTGCAAGTTAAGTTCTGCAAGCAAAATTCCAGCCCTTTGTTCGTTTTGTCGAGTACTGGCATTTTGTGCGTTTGTTCAAACGAACCGAATGGAATTTTCGGTCTACCAGTACTGTAAACAACATTAGTAAATAAAATAAATATCAAGTCATAAACCATAACAATACAGATTAGGAATTTTATTGAAATTCGTAAACCCAAATAAAGTATTTTAAAATATTGTTCTAATTTTTATATTTATTTTGTAAATCGATGAATATAAAAAATAAATAACGTTTACAAAGTATTCTTTGAATATTCCAATCACTCAGCATAACATATTGTATCGTTAAAGCTCTATTATCAACTCGATAAAAAAAATACTAAATGATATAACTCAAATAATAGCACTTTTATCAGCATTTCTTTCACGGGAGCTTATGATTGTGTCCTAAGTATACAATAATTATTGAGTATATCCAATCGATACTTTTTAAACTTTTCCCCTACCTGAACTTAGCGAGTAGTATTTTACTATAATTAACTATATATAAAATATATTTTCAAAATTTAAATAATGTTAAATTATGAATAAAACGTAGTTACTACTGCTAAATCTCCTCAGTAAAACTATATTGTAACAGATTGTAACTATCACTTTCTTTTTTTCAGAGTAGCAAACGGCAACTGGCATTATAGCGGCGTGTATATGCGAAAGCTCCGCGCGTGTGGATGCGGAAAACAGCGCTGTACATATATATAGGGGCCTCGCCTGTCCGTCTAGCACGCGGCCACGCAGTTTGCGCGCGTCCGGCAATAAGGGAAATCTAGGAATGAAGAGGCGTTTCCGTACATCTGCCGCTGCGTCGTCCATCACCGACGCTAACCGTGCCGGCTAATACACGTATAATTACTCCTTTCCTAAGATTTATTTTAATTAGCCCCTATATCTTCACCCCTCC
>JAWWEQ010000031.1:2854491-2879451 GCA_035583055.1 Torymus tubicola
TCGGTCAAAAATGCAGAAAATGCTAAAATCACCAACTTTGACCCTCTGCCACCAAAAAACTAGAAGTGAAAAAAATCAAAAAATTCAGGGTAACATATGGGATGGTTACGGAGCGATTTAGGTGATTTTAAAAGAAAAAAAAATTTTGATCTCTCGATTCACCTGAGAACTGCCCGTATATATATATATATACACTGAATGCTTAGAAAATCTCGTAGAAAATGAGATTCTATTGAGTTTTATTAAACAATACTTCTTTCTCAACAATGCGAGAAAAAATAAAAAGATTTTTCTGTAGTATAAAAAATAGATTTTATCTGAAGCTCCCCAGAGGTAGATATAACCATATACAATGATTTCCCGTTAATTTAATTTTAAAATTGAAAAAAATATCTAACTATCGCTACAAGCAATCATCATTAACGAGCAAATGAAGCGCTTCTGGTATTTTGATATCTTCATCGCACCCATGCACAACGGTTAGTTGAACCGTGAGCGCGCGAGCGCACGCGCGTGAGCTCCAATCTCCGTGTGCCTTCGTAATGTTGTGAGAGAAATGCCCCGATAATTTTGCTTTCCCCCATCCCCTCTCACTTCCCCTCCCCCCATCACCGCGTACAAGCGCGACGTTTAATTATTTGCGTTATCGTTCCAAGACGTATGATAATCAGATATCGAATCCAAACTCATTGCATGCGAATATGACTATAGGCCCTTGTATATTATTTCAACTCGTTTCGCAACACGTTCTACTCGCTTCTGTTATCTCGCAAAATTCATCTGTGTATTTTATTTAATTCCGAATAATCTATTATGACCCAATACAACAGTTATTGTCAATGATAACACGCTAAAATGTATAACATGCTTTGAAGTTCGAAATTACGACTGTAAAAAATGTCTTTACACGTTGAAAATGTTTATCATATTAATAAATTTATCATAAAAAATGGTAAAAGTATAGTTTATTGTTTTACGTGATGTGCAGAGAAAGAATCAATTTAACAAAGTCAATATTACAACAAAAATATGTAGGTAGTATATAATTATCGAATTTTTATTCTCAAAATTACTTGAATTTATGGCAATAAAAAATTTTTTCAAAATTATCTTATTATAATTGTAATTAATATTGGTACATGGCACATGAAAATAAAAAGTTTTGATATGCTCGTAATAGTGCCCTGCATTAAAATATCGTTTGTTGAGCATACTCAGTTATTTCAGTACACGTATGAATATTTCGACTGCGTAAAAGGGGATGTTATGACGTCTTACCGACGAGCATTACAAATTCGCTTTGAATCTCGCGAAACAATGGATCATTGGAGAGAAATAACAGAGACAGGATTAATCTATATACGCGTTAAACATGACGCAAAACTAAAGATAACGGACTGCCGCAGACGATGCCACCGCAGGTTCCTTTCAAATTCTCTTTATAGGATTTCAATGAGAATGTGAAGGGATGACAGGGGAATATCTTTACTTAAATAATCGCCATACGTCACTACCAAAGAAAATGTAGAAGCGCGAGCTGGTCGTTGGTCCATTTAACGAGCTGCAATAATATCTTCAATTTACATGCCTCTCTAACAAAGAACTGATATTTATAAACATATGACCAGTACTAACAGTTCGATACTAAATTTAGAAAAAATGTCAAATTTAGAAAAAAGATTTATTTTATAACATTTTCAAGGTACAATACTGAAGTATAACGCGACAATTTTCAAGATACAGCAAGAACTTCCCTGGTACTCGTATTAATAACATTTTTGACTAACAGTTTTTTATATTATCTATAACAATGTTTAGTTTTTTCTTTGTATATATTATTAAAAATTCAATGTTAGGATTTCTATAAGAGTAAGGTAGATATAGACACAATAACATTTATTTATTTTTATTTATTTATCAAGAATAAACGAGTAGAAAAACCCATGATACATAGTAAAGTACATATAAATCCTAAGACGGCATACAGACGTGTGTACATATATAAGCAAATTCAGTGAGAACGCAACAATTAAACAATTTTAAATTAAAAGCGCAGAAATGAATAAAAGTTAAATATATTTGTCCTAATTTTAGCTTTAGAAAAAGTGAATCTAGTAATGGACCTGAAAACACTATAGGTAATGAATTCCATGATCTTATGGGACATGAAAACGGACAGTTAAAATTTCTACCAACTATTAAACGCTCGTCAAGAGTGCGAGAGTCTCAGAGTGGATTCGCGAAATTACGGAGTGGAAAAAGTTCCTTTAATTGCCTGCAATTGATCAAATCATTTAAAATTTTAAAGGTTAGGACGATGTGAGTGTAATCGAATAAAGAGTTTATTGTTGGTATACGGAAGCTTGCAGAGATAGGGGTGAAATTATGGTCGAAAATGTTCATAGCATTATAAAATTGTGATGACCAATGGATTAAAGCGCGTATTTATGAGAATTTTAATAAACATCATATTTAAAATAATTTTAAAAATCTAAAATACTTTTATTTAATAATTAAAATCTTATAAATCAACACTCGCGTTGTGAATTAAACAAGTTTCTCTTCATATTTTTATAAAATTTGTAGTCCGACGATAATATTCTGTTTCAGTACTATTTAAATTATAATTTAATAAAATTTCGCCCACTAGGCACTATAAATAGAGTAATCACAAAATAGCTATATTATGGATATTTTCAGTTTATACATATAAGACTTGATTGTTTTCTTAAATCTTCATTATTTCTAAAAGGTCCAGTGAAATGTTCCATTTATACACATCATTATCTAAACAGATGTTAAGAATATATGCATCTTCTATATAAGAATACTTCGGTATACCCTTAATTCTCTGTTTTCTTAGGTCCCCTTTCTCCAATACTTCAGTCGTACGTCATCACTTCTCTTACGTGAGGCAAACAAAGACGAAATCCCAGTATTTTTCAGGGCGCGACCCCCCGCTGGCACTGTTCTTTCGGGTTCGTCAAAAAATACGAGCAAAAGAAAGAGCGAGAGAGAGAGACATCGCACGGTGGGTCGTACACATACACAGCAGCAGCAGCGACAATGGAAAAGACACGGCGAGCGTGGCTGGGGCGCCGCGGATGTGCGTAATGTGTAAGAGTGCGCGGGGGCGCGAATGTTTCTCGGTTATACGCCGACGCGAGAGCGTGCGAGTGAGCGCCGACACAGCAGACAAAGAGGAGGCGGCCGTCACCCCAATGATGGACGCTTTCACGAACGACCCTACGGAGCCTCGTACATCACTTTTATTACGCGGCGTCCTCATTTTCATATTTCATATTTACATTTCTGGACCGGCCGTAAATCAGCGAATTTATGGGTAATTAGGCCTTTGTGCGGACCCACGGGGGTTGAAGAGAGCGCGGCTGCTGCTGCCGCTGCTGCTGGTTGTTACACCACGCGCGCGCGCTTATCGAACCTTTTGCCTCTTTCTCATTACGCGCGCATCCCATGTCGCCTCTGTCTCTATTGCTCTTTATGGCGATCGCGTGCTGCGACGGTCAACCCTTTTTGACTTTTCTGCTCTCATCGTTTTTCTACGTTCATCGTGCGCCATATCAGCTAACTCATTTGTGTAACTTTCATACTCAAGTTTTTTATATTTTCTCATTCGGGATAATATAGAGTACAAATACATATCTCGGAAAAAGTGTTTCGATTATATTATCGTCTATTTTCATATGAAATAATAGTATATTCAAATTGCTACGAGTACTTAGCATAAAATTGATAGTTATTCATTTTTAGAGTATGGTCATAATTATTATTGATTATTCATTATTACGTGAAAATATAAAACTGTTTGTAGAATAATTAATAATTATTAAATAAAATAATACGTCGTACCTTTATTCTAAAAAAAAACATTATATTTAAATACGTCTAAATTTAATAAATCTGTAAAATATTTGGTTATCGTAATTTTTTTCGGTAAGTCAATTTCGCGTTTATTTACGTGACTAATGTTAATAAGTTTGAGTATACAAAGTATATACGTATATGTGTAATACTATAAAAAGTTTTCCCTATCTCGATCGTAAAAACGACCAAAAAATGTTTAGTTATAGCTATGAAATGAATTTTTGTATGTTCTATATCATGATCATGCAATAGACGAAAGAAATAAATAAAATACGGAGAAAGTCTAATTCCACAGTTTTCATGGCACATCAAAAAGTAATCAACCAATAATTCACTAATACTAACCTCCCAAAGAAGTTTCATAAAAAGCAGGTTAAGTAGAAAAAAAGAGCTACTAATCGTTGAAGTCAGACAATCCTGTAAAAAGTTACGAACATTTGAAGAACCAAAAGAATGACAAAATTTTTTTCAAGATTTTTATTATTATGCATCATAAATAAAAATCATAAAAATTTATTATTTAATGTGTATTTTCATAAATGGATACCGAAAAAGCGAACGTTTACTTCGTCTTTATAACAAAATATTCAAGTTTTTTACTCCGATAATATTTTTAACAAATATACATGTAATTAAAATATTTCAATAGTAAATAAAAAAAATAGAAAAAATAGAATTTTAAACTCAACAATCATCTACAATGATAGTAAAATTATCATGTATGCTACTGAAATAATAACATTTATATGGAATAAAATTGTCGGATAACAATCAATGCTTATTTTCATAATTTTTATTAGGTCTGAAACAATATTTTCTTTGTCTAAACTGAGAATATCCACCCATGCACGAAGAAAATCTAAAATATATAAAATAAATGCACCATTTACGTCAATTACTACGAAACTCGAACGCACGTGCTGTCAAAAGGGAGAAGATCGTTTTGTTTTGACAAAGGTAGATGGTATAAACACGTGCGTATTCAGGGTCTACCACGAGTCGCGTTTTCTCAAAACACAATCGCGGCGTGCAAGAGGAGAAAGGAGCATCATTAAAACGTGTCCTGTTAAATATTATAACCTCTGGGCACAAGTAACACTTTTACGAGGACGTATAAAGCGCACCTTGGCCGAAATGAAAGAAAAGAATAAGGCCACTTCTTTTCCTTCCATTCCTTTTATCTACTTTTTGACATCTCGACGGTTTGATTTATCTGGCGCGCGCGATTAGCGTTATGCGTTAGGTCAGCAAGCAACAATTGCAATGTATTTTATAAAGAAAATTTTATAAGATTTGAGTTTCATTTTCTCGCGTTATTTAATTTTCTTTCAATAAATTTATCAAACAATGTACTTTTAGTATTGTTTAAAAAATTAAATATATGTAAATAATAGGGAATCAATAAAGTCCGTATACTATATTTCTTTAGTAGATTTCTTAACTTATAATAAAAAATGGATGGTCTATGTGTAACTTATAATACAAAGATTCAACTTGGTTTGTTATTTCTTCAGATATATATCTAAATTTCGACGTCTTTGAGACTGTAAACTAATCCTCAGGAGTATAATCAAGTCGTACATTGTTAAAATTAACGGCTGCTAATTACAGGGCTTAATAAAGATCTTACAGACCGATTTGCGTGCGTCACTACTTCCAATAATATAAGATGTTCCCAAAGCATAAACTGCTCTTATATTACAAGCTTAATCACACATTTAACAAAAACCGAAAGCTCATCAAATAAAAGTTTTATTTTTTATTAAAATAATCTTCAATACAGTAAAAGAATCATAACAGAAAATATTTCTACTATAAATAATATAACGAGAATAGAAAAAATTTAAACGAATCTACATAATATATCAAAGCATTATTCAGTAGTATTATTATTTGTATTTGATTTAGACGAATGTTTTTTGGTCATCCAGAAATATATTTCAGTAAAACGGGTTTGCACTTGAAAATAAAGTTCATTATTTTTAGCTTAATCTCATTGACCCTTTCAGCGAGCTATATATGCTTCTGCAATCAAAACCAGTTATTTCTCAAAGAAAAATGCTGCCTAAATAATTACTTGTATACCTTGTCAAATATTCCAAAGTTATGTCAATTTTCATGCATGTTTATGCAATTAATTTTCATGGACCTAATCATAACTTTGATAAGAGTCAAAATGCAAAGGAAAGTTGCTTTTATCTACTTTTATTCACTTTCATGAGAATTCATTTAAGAACCAGCATTTATCATTAGAAAAAAGCTAATTTTAATCAGAACTTTATCTCTTGTTGACATGACACTCTGATATTAATTAATTTTATAGATGTCCAAAAAAAAAGCTTCTCAAAGTTTATCAAAATCCATTTCCCGAAAACCGGAATCATCCCTTATTAATTTCAGTATTAATTGTTCAATATTTTAATAGTTATTATAATAAATTTTATTAAAATAAATTATTTTATGAGAAGAGTAATGATCTCGAAGCAATTCAATTCTAAAAACCAGAAATTAATGAAATTTTAACTACCAACATAACGCATGAAATGAAAGCTATAAGATTCAATAGCCGAACGAATTCACATCAACAAATCACCAGCGATCCATCGAGCACGACGACGGCAAAAAGTGCTTGAAAGAGTACAAAAAAATAAGCCTTTACACCCGCTGCACTTCCACATGCGCGTAACTGCAGCGGAAGGGCGCGTGCCACGAGTCGATATACAGATAGAGAGCTCGCAGCCGAACGACACAGAGAGGGAGTGAAAGAATTATGGAAAATAAAGAAAGTGCGAGCACTCGCGCATATATATACACACACAGCACGAGTGTCGTGTCGGGCACATGCATCGCTCGGCCGCGCGTCATTACTCGGGCGCACGTGCGCTCGCGCGCGGGGGTATTGATACCGATATTTATGTCCGCCGGCCAGTTAATCACGTCAGGCGCGCTTGATTTGTCGTTGGCTTTTATGGAGGGGAATTAAAACGTTCATTTCGCCGCAGACACTCGCCAAAAGCGCGCGCGCACGCGTTTTCGCCGAGCAAAAAGGCAAGCGTGATGAGTGCAGCCCGAAAAGAGAGTGACGCACGTGGGGATGTGCGCGCGCGCTCCTGCCTCTGCTCTGGCGTGTATATACATATGTATGTGCGCATACACACGCGTATATATGGGTAAGTGAGTGTCGGACAAGGACGGGATGATGAGCTTTTTGGGAAGATTGCCTTGTCACGCGCGCCTGCAGCCCCGGTATTTTACACGCGGCGTTGTGGCGTTTCACTATAGCCGACACGAGAGGATACATTACACGCGTGTGGCTCCTGTTTTCCGTGGGAAAGAAAAACGCTTCGCGTATTTATTATTTTTCCACGCTGGCGTTACTTTTAATTATGCGACAGAGTGCGAGTCGGGAGTGTGGGGAGTAACAGCGCGTTATTGATATGTATTTTGCGTTAAATAAGGGACGTTTGGTGGTATGAATGCGATTTTGAGGTACGTAATTGTTACGAGAGCTTTTGCACGGATGGAATAATTAAATTTATGAACATTGTTTCGAGCGATTTGCATCTACTGTAAACAACGATGATGTTGCCTGCGTAACGTCAAAAATTATGATTACGTAACTTGACGAAATAAATATTAATTAGTCCAATTCATCAACGTTGGTCATTCTCAGCGTATGTATAAGCATAAATTAGATTAGATAATATTAAAAAATATCTATCAAATTTATATATAATTCATAATTTCGTGGAATTCTATAGTGGTAATTGACAGGAGGAATAAAGCTTATTTCTTTTCAAAATAATCTTTGTATCGAAAAAATAGAAATAGAAATATATCAAATAATTATTTATTGAGTTTAGAAGTCAATATAAAATGACTTAATATATGAATTATACAAAAGACGAAAATCACTATTTGCAATAACATTTAATTCTAATCAAAAAGAAAGAATGAGGTTCAGGGGTGCCTAAGTACTTATATATACCTAAGCAATTGACAAAATGTTGCGTCGGTTATTGAGCAGCTCACAAATACACAGACATAGGCGCAACGCACACAATGAAAAGCGTTTCACGCGCGCTACTATGTAAGTACAACTGTGGCAGCCTCCGCGGTCGCAACTTTTATTTTACTTTTCCTCTTTCTCGTTTGTTTTAAGCTTTTTTACGCGAATCACAGCCGGCATGGCTGAAATGTGAAGAAAGAGAGAGAAAGAAAGAGAAGGGGAGCACCGGCAGAGTCCCAAGTGGGCTGACAGACGTCCGTCAAGTCGACGACCCTGGACGTGCGCGCGCGCGGAGAATGAAAACTCGCGGAAAAGAAAAAGGTACCAAAAAGGAAGTTTGACAGCTGATGAAAGAGGAGAAGAGGGAGAACGAAAGACGAAGAGAGAGTGAAAAATCGAAGTGGGGGAGAAGAAGAAATTGGAGAGCAGAACTGACGGGGTCACGTCTCTTTCTGGCCTGCACAGTTTCCTTTTTTTCAAAGCCGCCCCACGGGAGCAACTTCGACTCTTCTTCTCAGCGGCGGACCATACGGGAAGCGCAAGCCCCTCTTTATGAGTCCGAATGCGACAGACCTTCTGCGGTCACTGTAATTTTCAATATTTTTCTCTTCGTTCGGTCGTCTCACTTTTTTATACTAAGAATAAGTTTAAATGATAAATTGCTCTCCCCGAGCTTATGGTTGTATTTTTTATTTTGAAAACGAACAAGACGTATATGTATAACATTACGTTGGCAAAAGTGTGAATATCTTATAATTATTTTTGACTGAAAGGTTTCTACAAAGACACCGTTGCTAAAATACATATTTCATGTTATCTGTGAGAAAAATAAGATATTTTTGCAAGTACTATTAAAAATGTCTATTATTCATCCGACAAGCGTCTCACTGGATCACTCCCAACAGAATCAAGCTGTCATCTTTGCCGCAAATATATCTTAAATTTTCCTCAACTTTTCGAAGCAAATACCCTGAAAGTTGAACACGGAGGGATGACACAATAAGAGGAAAAGAATGAGAAAGTAGAGGAGAGACAGAGAGAAGAAAGAAAGGAAAGAGAGAGACTCCCGTCGTCGTCGTCGAAGAATCCGCAAAGGCGAAAGAAGCGGCACGGTAGCTTGCTCGCTGGAGCTTCTATCACGCAAGCGAACGCGGACCGAACGGGCGGACAGCTTCGAGGCGATTTGTCTTTCATTTCAAGCTAATTTATTGCAAAGCTCCCTGGCAACTCTAGCCGCCTATATTCTCGAGTCCGCGCGTAGGGGATGGGGGCCACGCCCCGACCAACTAATGTCCCACATAAAACTTGGTATCAGCGATCCTCAAACGGGGATTTACAATCCCTTCAAGCACGCTGTCGACCGTAAATCCTCTTCGGGGCCAGCACGTCGCGGCTACGACGACGACGACGAGCCCGTCGATATATATCTCGAGAGTGCGAATACTTCTCAGCGCGGCCACCCTAATGGATACACCTACACTCGAGTGCGTGGACGAGTCGGCACGAGTCCAACGTGTACCTTGTGCTCTCCAAATTTCCGAGCTATATACTGTTGCGTGCGAAATTTGCCAGTTGCGATCGCGTGACGATGCGAGTGTAAGCGAAAGAGTAGCTGATAGTTATCTCATCGTTCGCACAGTGTGCTCTCAATTCATATGTATCATCTATTCTCACTTCATCAACTATGCTCCAATCAACACTCCAAATAATTACAGATCAAAGGTAGGTTTTCCAATATATTTGAACAAGTTTCAATTCTATATCACATCATGGCAACGCATTGTATGAAAAATGAATATACACATGAATATTCCCGTGAGGAAACTTTTCGATATTCTAACTTTCTAAATTGCTCTTCATTTGCATTCTCGCGTTACATGAGAAACATAAAGTTGATATCGAAAAAAGAAAGAGGTAGACGGAATAAAATGCGAATAAACAGAAAAGCTGAAAAGGAAAAGACCGAGACGTTGAAATGGCGTGGTTCAGAGTTGTTCGTATTTTTAATGCCGAAGGACGTCATGAATATGGAGCGCAGGACAGGGAAGGAGACACAGGCAGAGGCACAGTGGCAGGGAGGAACGAAAGGGTAGAGAGGGAAAGAGAGCGGGAGAAGGCTTTCTAATGCCGACTGTTTCGCGAGTGTCCTTATATATACCCAATGAGCCTCGAGGCTTCTTGTCGCGGGCTTGCGGGCACTAAGTCCTCGTTATGATTCAACGCCTTAAGCTGGTCTCTCGCGTCGGCTTGCCGCTGCTTCTCCCTCTCTCCTGCTCTCTTTCCTTCTCTTGTCGCGCCTCGCTCGCTAATTCCGCGCGAGTCGCGCGATGCGACGAGCTTGCGGGCGTTCTCGTCTATTTCCTAAGCACGATTTTCCCCCTCACGGCCCGCATTATATGCACGCATACTTGACTCTATACCTCTGTCGAAATCCTTTGCGAGGCTCACTCGCTTGTTTACGTGTACACTGAAGAAAAAAACAAGTTGAGTGTTTGTGCCTTGTAAGGTGAAGATATAAATACAAACGTTCTGTATTACTATGAAAAATAATGAGCATCCTACTGCTGATTATAATTCTATTTATAGACATTGAGAAAGAACGCGTTGCTAATGGTTACTATATTGCGTGATAAAATCAATTGTATTATTAGATTTCTGGTATGGAAAATGTTAATAATGAATATATCAGTTTAGTTTCAACATTATACAGTGTAACTTTGCATATAGGTTGTTTATGTATAATTCTTAAAATATAGCAATTAATAGCATATTTTCTAAGGATCTTCGTCACAGTCATATTTGGAGATATTATTATAGAATAAGATCGTTGTCAAATAATACTGTATTGTATAGTATATATGGATGTAGCATATTATATGTTTTTCAGCGTATTTTTATATAAATTATATACATATTTATTAGTTTCTCATAAAAAAACAATTTGCGTCGTAAAACAAAATTTTTGAATGAGAATACATAAGACATTTTTGTCAATAGCTCATTAAATATAACTTAAGTATAAACTACTAGAAAGCTACATCGTTGTTATGCTACTATAACAAAAACGTTTCCCTAACAAATAAATTTGAGCGCAATTACAGGTGATAGGAAAAATTTGATTGCAAATCGACTTCATATCTAGAACTAGGGTTGTAAGGAAATTAGCTCAAAATGAAAATGCGCGTATTGAGATTATCTTTCAGAGCGATACCAAAGAGGATTTGAAGAAGAAAGGGAGCGACAAGTACCTTAGCAGGAAGCGGAAGGTCCGAAAGATTCGTTTTGAAACGATCCTAATCGTTGTTCCTTGTTCGTTCACAGTCACGCGTATACGATGTGTTCGCCTTTACCCATTTTACCAGCATCGTCGCCTCCATTCCCATATGGATTTTAATACTTACACGCGCATGGAGCAGCGAGATAATTGCCGCGACGCCGTTAACGTTCCATTAAGAGACATCTTATTGGCCTTAAGGCGTTATTGCGCGGCGCCTTCTAATTGCGCGAATTGCACTTTCTACATTATTAAACCGTATATGCAGGGATGATCTTCTCGCACCAGCGCATTTAAACAATTTTTTGTGTCTAGGTCCTTGCACGCTACGGTAATGAAACGTAATGTAAGGTTATTGCCGTTCGCTCCATTGGCGCGCAAATGTATATAATTAAATATGATGAACTCTGTTTAAATTATCTAATATTTATTATTTCTTGGAGATTTATTTAGTCTTAATTTCTGATGTGCTATACTTTATAAGATAATACTAACTTAAGTGATATATTTCAAATAAATTCTGGAATCTCAATCACATTTATACGGAGAAAATTTATCTTCTATCTAATATTATACATATAGATATAAGTCCTTATGAGTAAAGACTCGTAATATAAAATAAATGAGTAATTAGAAAGAAACTCAATAAAAAGATAGCGTAACTCGATGAAAAATCGAGCCCTAAAAGTCGAGTTATTCTTTTCAAAACTTAAGAAAGGAATAATTTTAGGGAGAACTCATATAGAGTAAACGACCATATTAGTGTACTCTGAAGCAAATGACGTACCCATATAATGTATGTCTTTTTAACTAAATATAATTGTTAGTTTGTAATACATTAAGCCATGCCCGTTATAGTACAAAGTACTATTTTAGTATACTTCTATAGTAATAACCTTTTATAATTTTTGATGTTAGAACTTTCTTGAATGTCAAATATCGTAAAAAAAAACTATGTTCATAACTCTAATAATATTTTCTTCCGGAATAAATAAGTTCGCAAAAGTTTAATAGCACTGTGAAAGTGTAAGAGTTATGGTATTACTTTTATTATAAATAGATTTGAAAAAATTCAACAATCTCACCGGTATTACTACTTTTACGAACATTTGACACAAGATCATTACAATTTCTAAAACCTTATTAAAGATTAAAAGACTTTTGAGTTTTTAGGAACATTACATTTAATTTTATGTATTTTCTTTTATAGCGCTCGAATAACAAATACAGATTATAGGCATTAAAACATTAAACATTGCAGTTTATAAAATCATAATAGGACAGATTTGTGTCAAATTCTTGATGATCACTATTTATCTACTCATTACGACATATAGTTAATTACGTAGCAGGTAAATGATGATAATCAATGTTCATTAGCAAAATTTTGTAACTCTATCTTCTTGAATTTCATATCGGCAAATAATTAGTTAAGCAACCTTGTCAAGGATCACAATAATTATATCCGTGACTCAGTTGACTATGACGCACGTCTTCACTAGCAGAAAAACTCGGTCGCTCAAGAGATCGTGGGTTCGATCCCGGTGAAGTCACTCCACACCAACGCGACAGCCGCCCAAGTCATTTTGACAAAATGGCTAATATCAGAAAAATATTTTTGGAAATTTTAAACATTTAATTTTCAATAAAAAAAGTTTTATTGCGATCATAAAGTTCATTATCTATTAAATCAATTTATTGAAAATTGTATATACTTAAAAGTACGCCTAAGAAAATTTTTTAAAAATTTCCAATCCTCTATATGTATTGATGTTAAAAAGTTGTAGCTATTTCGTGAGCATCAAAGTCGTGTTTACGCCTCACGCGCTGTCTTTAACAGTATTTAATATAATATATACCAACATTTCCACAAACTTTTAGCAACAATACATTGCTATAGAAAACTAAAATTTTCTATAAACGTCTTAAGACGTTAAAGAATATTTTTTATTTTTAAGTTTTAAATTTTTTTTTTAATTTATTGACCGAACCCGAAATTTTGTATCATAACTTTTGCATCTTAAGATGAAAGTTGTATAATAAGCAGAAGATTATGCTACACACTGAAAAAAAAATAGTTGATTTTACATTAACTCTGAGTAATTTAGAAGAGAAAAAGCTTCTATCAAAGTTACTAAAAACTCATGTAGAGTTTATATAAACGGTAGTATAAACGTTGCCATGGCAACTGCAGTTGTGTCATATTAAAGTCATTAGTTTGTAACGTGGCTATGGTATCTAGATACCATCAAGCTAATACTTACATTCATATAGTATAAAAATAAAAAATGAAACATTCAGTTTTTGGTTTGACATGTCAAATTAATTTTTTGTAAACAGTTAAACAAATTATACCGAACGTCGTTATTCTCGCAAAATCGATTAGTACTGACAGTTTTTGGGTCAAAACATTTTAATTCTCTATATATTTGTATACATAAAGAAATTAGATTTTCTCAAAATTCGAATTCAGCTCTTCAGTTCGGTCGACCATACTTTTCCGTCGAAATCCCATTATGTATTTCCTTCAAATGTTGGGCCTACGGATAATGTGATCGTAAATACACTCTACTGCAATTGCTGTAGCTACCAGTATTGTAAGTTCGCAACTGTTTTATTGAAACATCCTATTACTTGACTTTTGATAAGATAATGTTATAGAAGAGCTATTAAAGATAATAACGCTACACTTTAAAAAACAATAAAAATTTCGTTAGTGAACTCATAAGACTATATAAATAAAAATGTTCGTCAGTTACTCTATATTATAAAATTCATTGAAAAATTTGCTAGTTTTGAAAATGGGTAACATAATACATTTCTTTCTTCTTTTTTTAATACTAACATTTCTCTCTGTTATTGAAGGAGAAATTGTAAGTAGGAATAATTCATTATTTTAATTATCTTTTAAATTCATTTATGTAAGTAATATATTAATTTTTAGTTTGAAAATTATTCGAAACTTAATAAAAAACTTTGAATTTATTATATTACTATAATTCATTTTATCTGCTACAAAAGAAAAGTAGACTAAAGAAAATTTAATAACACAAATTTTAATAATATTTTTTGAACAATATATTTATTCTATTTTTTAAACATATTTGTTTAGTTTATTGTTCTATTATAACATATTTAAGATTTTTTAGTCATGTGTAAGTATTTTTAAGTGATGTACCTTTATTAATAAAAAATTTATTCGTGCTTCAGGATATTTACAAGGAAAGAATGCAAGAATCGTTAAAGCATATCAAAGCTGATGTAACTTACATTTTTCTATAATATAACTTAAAATTTGAAAAATATATTCAATTTAACCCTACTATATTTTCCATAGTTTCAGATTACCTGTGAAAATTACAATGAGCATTGTAATGGCTCTCAAATGACATCGCGGTACTGTGAGGTAAACAGATTATCCGCATTTATTATTAAGCAAATTTATTAATATATTACTATATTATACCTTGGAACCATGGCAAATATCTTGACGAGCATTATATTTTACAGAGGGTTCAAGAAATATTAAAATGCTATAATTAAAACTAATTTGAAAATGTTAGAAAAATCAAGAGCCATTTCATCAGTTGAACAGAAATTAATTATTTACTAAAATGTATAGTTGACATAATAAAAAGCATACTTAGCAACTTTGTTACGATATCTTTCGTTGTTAATAATAGAAAGCGTTACCTTAAATGAAATTATCTATTTTTTTTTTCAAAAAAAATATTTTATATTAGTATTTGCTTGTCTTTAATTATGCACAAAAAATCTACTTTATATCACTCCAACCTCAAAATCACAACTCTGGTATGACTCGTACCCGTATCGAAATGTACTATTTTGAAAACCTTATAGCTTGATAACTAAATATGAAAACATTTTAGGAAAAAACTATGATAATCGTAGTTATAAGGACTAAACATCGGTAGGTATTAACTAAATATTGTCTTCATTTATTCATAAAAAAAAACATTTTTTTGAAGTATCGTTAACTTCATTAACCTATCTCCATTATACCCCGTTGCAATATTTTTACATAATAGACTCAATAATGTATTAAATATAAAAAATAAGCTTTTAATAGCCAATAATTAATGTTGGGACTATCATTTCAGTAATGAGAATGCCTATGAAGCCCTAGATAAATTCAAATATACTCATGTAAATCCATCAAGACCATTTTTCAATTTTTATTAATAATCAGATACACAAAGTCACATCTCAGATCAATTCGAAATTGTCACCTGAAATCTGACACATCCAATTTTTAAATATCCATATAAGTTTGTGTAATTTTTAAACTTAATTAGGTCGTACGCGCTTATATTTTTTTTTTTATCATGAATACTAAAAAATTGATTTTCAACTAAGTTAAAAATTAGCGGAGCTTTTGTTTTACAAAATATTTATAACCATAGCGTGTAAAGCTATCATAAAGTTGCAAGCCAAAAGTTGCCTGTTATATGTGTATATTCCGGCGAGCAGCATGCGCTACCTCCAAGTCCATTATCGAATTGATAACGGAAACGCCCATCATCAAAGCCCTCAGAGTTCAAATCTATTAACGACCTAACGAGCGGCTCTAAAAATCACTTTGAAATACGGCTTTGCAGCTGCGTGCGCGCTCATGCTGCGCTCCCAACACCCGCGCGCACCGATGGAAGCAAATTCGCCGAATGGCTAACGAAGCGCGCGCTGGCGCGGGCAGAGAGAGAGAGAGAGGGCGCGCCCCGACCGTAACAATTATTAACCTGATTGTAATTGCACCTGATCATATACGCGGAATGGCGCGAGATGGCCGAGCATTTGCGCGAACGCACGCGCGCGCGTATGGGAAAAGTGGCTGTGGCGCATGCACGAGGGCCGATTTAATCCCGATGTGGATTCGGGTCTTGGGATTTGCAAATCGGGCCAGCTGCTGACATCGTCGCGCGCAGAGAGGCTCGTGCTATATACAACAGCAGCGGACTAGAGTCGAGGAGTGCGCGGCTTGCGAGCGAGGGATATGCGCTACTATATGCGCCACGCGCGAAATGCCCCTCCTCTCTATATGGACATTTATATTAAATGGGTTGGATTTTAGTTCAGATAGATGTCGTAATGTTCGCTATCTTTGAGTATACTATGGAAAACGCGAATGTGGGTTATTAACCGGTATTTACTACATATTAAGTACATATTGTGAAGACGTATTTATTTCTATTCTTCTTTTATTGCAATTTGGATATTTTTATACATTTAAATAATAAAATAGGTAAGTAAAAAATAAGAGAAATAAATCTATATATATTTTTATCAAAGAAATAATACACAGTACTACTACTGATTAGAAATATGATTTTGAGAATATTTCTTTTCGAAATGAGTGCATGAAACAGAATTAAAAAAAAATTTTTATTTTTATTAATTTTATCTTATAATTTTGTTTCATTAAGTGCGTTAAAAAGTGCATAAGCAAATTCAAAAACAAATAAACTTTGTCCGGTAAAAATCAGCTAATAGATCCAAAGCTGTTCAATATATACGTATACCCTTCATACGTATCGTTCCAGAAGATACCAGCATGTAGTACCAATGTTTTCGAAAAATATTGTATTTTCTTATCAAATGGTGGAAAATTTCAGTTTTCATATGTACTTCATCACGACTACTTTACAGTGCTCATCTGGTGAGAATTGAGTGATATCTATTCACAATCACACCAGATCGTTTTATACTTACAAAGCAGCAGCCGAATCATCAAAGGCAATCCTGCCCGCGTGCGTATAACACACACACACATACACCAGTAACGCAGTTGCACAAACAACAATTCTGTGCACCAGCCGGGCAACGGCATAATCGCATGCGCACTTCGTTCTCCCGTAGCCGCGGCTGATATTTAGGACAGGCCAAGGGGTGCAATAGATATTTACCCTCTTTATATTAAACGCGAATGCGCTCTGCGCCCCCTCCGATACTCGCGAGCTCCAACTGTGCGTGCGTTGCGCGTTTTAAGCGCGGTCGCGTATAAGCGGTTAATTGCATTGCCAATAACAGATAATGCAACAATCGGTGATTTAAGAGCAGTGAGGGAGGGGAGAGAGGGAGAAAGAGACGAAATGGAACGGGGGATACCATAGGAGTGTGGGGAGGGAGGCGAGGGAGGAGAGGCTTCGCGGTAGGTTCTAGCTGCAGCGCAAAGCCACGAGGGAATAACGCGTTTCAGTGCACAGGAGAGATGATTTCAGACAGAAGTTCAGAGTTCATCATCAGGTACCAATGTATACAATCGTACTTTCGTCTGACGTGAGCCTCATTATCGATAGGTCATTGAATATGGCCAGGGTTGAGAGATGAATTGGTATTATATTACCGTGATTCTCTGTAGTGTAACGTTTCTACTCTGATGGGTTTAATCATACCTTCATTATTTAATGTCCTTCTAGATAAAGCTTTTTTTGAGGTTTGAGTAAGTCAAATTGTCTACTAATATTGAAAAGTAAACAATGAAAAATTACAACAATGATTTTAAATTTCCTAATATTGCAGTTCTTTGAAAATAAAATAAAATTTCCTATAAATATATAACCGCGTATATTTACTGTCGATTTCAAAATTTCCCTTAAACTACCTTAAAAAAAAATTAATTTACTTTATTATAAATGAATAGAAATCTAAAATATTAAAATTAAAATTCGTTTAGGGACTGAAACCCCAACATTTTTTAAGGAATATTGTACCGTCATGATATCAAGCATCAAAGAAGTGAAATAGCAATAAAATATCATGCACAAGCTATATGCATGCAATGATGCAATTTGCAATCAAAAACCCTTTAATTTAAACAGTCCCAGTAGGCTTGAAGCAGATTATCCTAACAATAATTGACCTCTCCCTCTCTCTCTCATTCTCCCGCCTTTCCCGTACCGTATGTGCACTGTAAACGCAGCTCCCAGCTGCGCAGTGTACAGCCGCGGATTTCATCGTACACATCGCTTCAGATATTCTATTCCAGAATTTATACATTCTTTTTACATGAATTAAGCCGAGAACAGAAATTGATACAAACAGATGATGTGAATAGTAAAATATGAGTGAAGATTAATGTGAATTATGAATCCTAAGAAAATGCAAGAAAAGGTTACGGTAATAATGCACTATATTGTACGGTTCAACTACACGTCTATCCTTAAATAAAAACACGAAAACTTCTTTGAAAAACTGCGTCTTTTTGAAATTTTACCGAAACTCACTCTTTTTTTTAAAAATAAATTCGAGACTTTTTATATTCTTTCATATAATACAGTAGCTAACGAAATTTCGTCACTCAGCAAATACTCGCTGCTCCATACACTTTCAATAAAAATGAAAATTCATCTCCAGTACGCGGAGAAATCTGATGTGTGCGTATAATACGCGGAGACGCCCTGACTGGTCGTATTTCGTCGTCGTCGGACGTTTTCATCGGGCAATTTTTCCCTCCCATCGTCGTCACTCTCCTCTCCCTCGCTCTTTTTAGCCGCTGCGTATCAACGCACTCGAGGAAAAAGACAGAGGCAAAGAGTTATGCCCGTCAGGGAATTAATATAGGCAAGATTTGTTGTTATTACGGGCGCGAAGGACCGTCGTCGTCGTCGTCGTCGTCGTCGTCGTATATAGTCGCGAGGCTTTCTCAGCACCGAGGCCATTACTTACTATAACTGCCAGGCCGGCGGCTCAAGCGTTGCGCGCTGGCTCGGCGGTCTCGGCTGTCAGGCATCCATCATGCCGACTAATGGCCTCGCCACTCGCTCCTGCCAATAACATCCGGTGAGAGCGTGCTCTTCCGGAGTCTGAGCCTTGCCCGGAAACCTCGAGACGCGGAGAATGCCACGCTCGCGCGCCCTCGCAAGCTCTTTCTCTCTCTCTTATGGATATATATGTACGGTATTGAGGACTGAATTCTGTGTGCTTTCGGAGATTGTATCTTGTGGATAATTATCTAAGACTCTCCCGCGCTACGATCATCATCAAGTTTTAATTAAATACAAAAGTTTTCCTTTCTCCTTCTCATTCACACATTTGAAAAAATCAATCTGTTTCATCAAAAACATGGCAAATAGAGAAAAAGTAATGATTCTTGAAGCAGTATTCTTGTAGCGATTAGGATTTTGATTAATGCTTGACAATTTGCCTATGTTCTTTTAGTTATGCCAGAGCTTTAACATAACAATATACGAGACTTTTCCATTAACAGGAGCGCAGCTAGATAAAAGCTTCCATTAGCAAAACAATAAACAAACTAACGCATCGAAAGAAACTAATGGGAAAAATATGTCGATACTTATCCGTGCGAGCGATCGCAGCCAAGCCTCCCCCAATAAGAGACAGAATTATGAAAGGCCGCAGGACCGCGTGCGCACGCAGCGATATCAGCGCGAACAAGCTCGACGCGCTCTGGCGATATCCGCGCTATACACTACATGGACGCACACACACTATACGCGTGCACATAGACGCGGAGAGAGGTAGCGGAACAGAGACAGAGAAGAGTGGGTGTCGGTGTCGGAAGAGCTGATTGGTGTAAAGCCGGCTCGCCACTGCCGCCGCGGGCCCACGCGCGCTAACGGTCAGATAGTTATTGCTGAGCGATTTGATAGGTGGATAATGACGATTAATGACGCACTGCGGCCACCGCGCCGACATGCACACCCGCACATACACGCGCTGTGTGTAGCCAGCCACGCGGATGTGAGATTGCGTCATGCATATGCAGGTGCACTTGGCATCGCAATCGGCCGCGCGGTATGTGTGTGTGTGTGTGTGTGTGTGTTGGAGTAGGGGCCGACAGCCGACTGCCGTGAAACTTGATTGTCGCCGATTATCCTCGCGGCGGCGCGCGTGGCCCGACCTAATAAAACGCGAATGTTTCGGCCGAGGATCGATTGCAGAGGAGAGAGAGAGAGAGAGGGTACGTCAGGCGCGATAAGCGCTACGTAATGGACTCGAGTTGCGACGAATGCGTCGACCGGTTGCTTGCTGGAGATGACGGAGGATGATGATTTTTTAACGAGAATATAGGATGATTTCTTGTTTTGATAACAATGCCTGAGTGGTGCGGATAAAGAAAAAGTTGTTTGAAATCGTATAGTCGATTGTGCACTACAAGATGCTATTTTGAAAAGTTTGTGTATTAATTTATTAAAAAAGTAAACATAAGACTGTTACTGTAATTGAGGACACACGATGTTTTGAAACTGTAATGCAGAAAATACCATAGTAAAAATCGAGTATCATCGTACAAATAAAAAGAAGCAACAAAGCATTCAAGTCAGCAGCGTGCAAACAAGCCCAACTTTCGAAAAAGGAAATGATCGTCGCATCGCATTCAGTTACCGTTTCTTCTCCTCTGACTGGATTTGATGCATATATCTAACAAGTTGCGCCACAAGAGATGAGCGGACGCTTCCTATTATGGAAAACGCTACAGCACAGCAACTCGTGCGAGGGTTTTATCTCCGAACCTCGCGTACGGCATATATCGCTTTGGATGTATGTACGCATAAGAGTTAAAGCCAGGCACGAAGAAACTAGGAAAAGATATCGTTTCCCTTCGATGATGCGATATAACGAGTTTCTGCTTCCTGCTGACGCGCGTGCCCGACCCGACAAACCTTGGCTGAGTGCCCTCATCGTCGCAGGGATGTATAGCGCGACCGTGCGCGCATTTTACCCCGTCGATTCCTACAAGAGAGAAAGAGAGAAAGCAATTCTCTTTTCGTCGTTTTAGCAAATATACAAACTGGCGGAATTTCATCGTCTCGACGCTCTGCAGATTTCCTGGTGCCGAGGAAGAAGGGAGCAATTTTTTGCGGGGAAATTTTCAATGTCTCGGAGAGACTGCCTTTTTCAAAGAGAGCTTTCAGATCACCTGTGGAATAAGTATAAGAGGGTAGCGCATCCTTTTCCAAACCTTTCTTAAAGAATTAAATTCAAGGTAGATTTTACATTTAATTAATTTTATCTAAAATGTTGATTTAATTTAATTTTAATAAAGTGTATTAATAATGTTTCATAATTTTAATTCATCAAACTAATATAATATTGATACTAAATTAATTTCAATATATCAAATTTACCGTTTGTAAAAACTTACGCGATATTTGAGTAGCTTATGTATCTAACCGCAAACTATCAGTCGTCTCGAATAAATATAGGGGATGCCATAAAGATTAACTATTTACTATGCATAGTAATATGTGTACAAGAAAAACCAGCTGCGTAATCCTCCACTATAAAGAACAACATTGCTCTCATTCTTTCTTTCTTTCTCTCTCTCTCCCTCTCTCTCTTCCACGAAAAAAGAGCGTCAGTGCAATAAAAAGAAACCCGGCTACCAGGGGTTTGCTCAGCGGCCGGCTATTATCAAACAAACTTTTCATCGCTCGCGCTTGCAGGCGCGCAAAGTGAAAAGTGCGTCGAATTTTCCACCTTCGCGCGAAACTCCTATACACCCGCTGCTCTCCCACTGCTCGAGCAAAAGTCTCCAACCCACCCCTTTACCTCTCTCCTCTTCCTCCTCCTCCCCTTCCTCGTGCTTAACGCTTGCGGGCTGGCGCACCGTGTAAATGTCGCTACGTGCCCGGCCGAGCGACTCAGCGTATATAAAACAAGCTGCTGACCAGCTTCGTACAACGCGAGAGAGCGAGTGAGACCGAGAGAGAGAGAGAGAGAGTTTGCCTTTGCTCCGACGAGAGAAAGCTTTGCAGAATCAGCGGGCCGGCGCGTAATCTTATGTCAACAGAAGACATACACGCTTTCGTTAATCATCTGCCGTGGTCACCCCTTCTCCGCCCCTCGGGTACTCGCTCGTTGCGGTGTCTCCAAGGAAAATGCAGCGAGTATGCATCGCACCGCGCCGCGCTTTTAAACTCCCAAAGTCCGTGATCAGATTTTACGGTAATGCGCGAGTGTGTATGTGTGCGCGCGCACGTTAGCCATGATAACGCGAGTGCCGGTATAGTAATCGCGGAAAAAATAGAGGAGGACGTAGAAAGAATGCTGATTACTCCCTCTCTCACACATCCCATAGCCCTCCAGCAACGGAGCGTCGAGGGTTTATTTTAATTTTCTTTTATGCTTTTGACTTACTAACATAATTTAAGTTTTATTCTCTGTAACCGACCCAAGCACACGTTATCTCGATAATTTTAAATTTGAATGAGCTATCGCGTATGGAAACTCAAGATTTATGTACAGCAGCGTCGTTGTTAGATTTTTTTTTCATATATTTATCGTAATTGTTGTTTATTAACGTGGGTTTAAAGGTTTCGAATTAATTATAACACCTAAATACATATTTGAACTAATTAATAAATATAGAATAAATGTATTAGATATAGAAAAAGTTAAACGTTTTTTATAACAAACTCCAGAATGGAAGAAATTCAAACTTGATTGAACATTGACTAGAATATAGTGAAGGCTAGTAGTTCAAGTAAATATCGAATCGGACAAACTGTATATAGACACACGGGGTTAGTCCTTTGAAAAGAAGCAGTAACCGTAGCAGCGAGGTAAAGCAATAGAAGAGGCGAAAAGAAGAAGTAGAGTCGAGAAGTATCAGGAAGCTGTGAGAGATGGAGGCAACGAAATAAGGGCCAAAAGTCATCAAGGCCGCTCCTCTCCCTCACTCGAAAGCGCGTGCGCGCTTGATCTCACTCGGAAGGAGTCTCGCGCGCGCCGGCACGTTTGCGAGACGAGAGTAGACTATTGCTTCGAGGTCTCGTCTTCTCGCGGAGGCGTCGTCGTCGTCGTCGGTGGCGGTGGTGGCTGCCGCGGCGCAGTCGAAGCAACGGTTATCTCAGCAATTAATATGATTGAGGAGACATCTCTCACGTCTCCGTAATATCCAGCAATGGCCCAAGTTCTGATTGCTTTCCCTCGCTCGCGAGCGCACTCGCACTCGCTATCTCCCGCTCGCCATAACCCTTGCGTGCTTCCTCGACGGCGGCGTCGACCTCTTCTCTTCTCTCTCTGTCTCTCTCTCTCTCTCCCCTCTGACGCTCGTGCTCTTCCTTCTTCCTTTGCTAGCGCGCGCTTGCTGTATAGTACCCCCGACCCCGTTACGTGGCTGTGGCAAGCTATATATATAGCTGTTCCTCTCGCGCGCGTGGAGAGTTAACGAAACTGATATAGTCCAACGCGTAATGCCGAGGAATTGACCTTCTCGTGACCATCGCTCCGGAATGAATTATTTTTTTCATAGGTAGACATGTATCTGAATAAAATCATTGTAGAAGTAGTTTTACGGATTTTAAGTATATAGAATACGTATATATAGGAATGATATTGGAAGTCTATGAACTCTAACAAAATACATGATGATACAAATCTGCTAAACTATTGGTTTAAGTTAAACGTCGTCAATCTATCCTATAAAGTTACTATGATATAACTTACGTATAAACTATCCTGAAAAATTATAATACGTGGGAAGATTTTCTATTGCAAAAAGAATTTTATACCCCATATTTCCTACTTTATTGCGAACTTTCTAACTATTTCAGTACTTTGGGGTAAAATCTCACTAATTCTTCAACAAAGGTAAACCGAAGCCAAGCCAAACAAGCGACAACGCAAGACAAAATATTCTTAAGATAAAATCTCTTTGCTTCACACAAGGGGAGAAACTAGGGTTCAGCTACAGATTCACTTCCCCGTCTCTCTCTCTCTCCCTCCCTTTCTCTCTCTCTCTCTTTCATTTTGCCATTCTCTTGTTCGCGCTTCAGCAATAGCCGAGAGCAACGCGAGCTATATATGTATATACTCCGCGTGTGAAAAGTGAAGAGAAGGACCATCACACTCAAAGCGGAACGTGACACCGACTCGTGGCTCTTATCAGTCGTTTTGGTCCACCCCCTCCGTCCCTCGCTCTGATAATCCGAACATTCCTGCCTCCTTCCACGTCTGTGTCCTCGAACTCGCCCTGTGCCCCATAGTCGCGTGCTATCGTCTTCTTCCTCCTCGAGCGCAACCTTTGTCCCTATATACGCATGTAGGCAAGGTGCTTCGCTTCGCTCGAGCAATCGAAAAAACTCCGGGGACCATAGTAGATTTAGATTTTTCGTGTAATCAAGGTCATTGAACATGCACGTGGGAATCCGTGAGAGGTTTCAATATGTATACCTCACATTGAAGACTTTTTTATTCATTTGTTTGACACAAATATGAAGAAATTTGAACCCGATTTCTACTATTTATTCTTAAAATTATAAAATATGTTTTGGTTTTGAATACAAACGAGTTTGTAATATTATGTAATATTTACATCGAAATTTTAATTTTGGGAAACGATACATAACGAGTTAAAGTGTCATTTCTTTGTACAAATAAATTGTATGTAAAGATTGGGGGCAGTTATCCTTATTCTTTTATGCCGTAACAGAATTATGTAATAAATCCTCATAACCAAATATTGCATACCGATAACGACATTACTAAGAATTGTGTTGAATGATTATGAAAAGGCCATAATGCTCGCCATGTTTTCATAATTAATAAATAAGTAAAAAATATTCGAATAAAAAATAAACTTCGGATCAAACAAAATATGAACAAAAAACAATAATTTTTTAATAAATCGACTATTATCATATCCAAAGACGCGGCAATTGAACAAGTTTTCTTCTACATTTAAGTTGAGGAATTATTATAAAACTACCTAAATAATGTTAAGAATCTATAATAGCAAAAAAATCCCTTAATATTGATAAAATTACATCACTAAATTCAGAATTTTGATTAATTTTTAGCTCAAAAACGA
>JAWWEQ010000031.1:2893743-2951824 GCA_035583055.1 Torymus tubicola
ATGTTTTTTGGTTGAAACAAAGCAAGTTTAAATCAAATTATTATTACGACCCAATGTGGGTCGTACAGCACCACAGGCAAGAAATTTACGACCCATATTGACTCGTACAGCGCTTAAAGTGTTAATAGTTATAAAAATTTTATCCTAAAGCAATACATCTATACTCTTGACATAATTTTTATTCGCTGGATTTTTACCAAATAACATAATATTTATTGTATATTTAACATTCATTTATTTATTTCATTTCTAACATAAAAAGAAGACCAATATGAGTAAATAAGTGCATTTATCGTTAATTATACACCCATTTATCGAGACAAAAATGAAAATTAATGTAATATGTATTGTTTGTGTTTAAGATTGAAGATAAGTAGTTTTACATTATAAACTATCTATTATAATTTATATAATAATTAAAAATCAATGATTGTATGGTCTCTATCTTAAAAACTTGGGTCCATTCAAAAAAATCCCACTACACGTGTCTAATTATTTATAAAACAGAAGTGCCTCCATGCCTGCAGGAATTTGAGTCAACTCAAGAACCCGCATCTCTGGTGTGTCTCTTGTTATTCTATTTTTCTGTTATTATAAGTTTGTGATTGCAATTCGTTAATGGACTATAGTTATTCATGTTTGTTACTTGTAATTGGTTTCCTCATTACAGCGAAAGTTTACATTATCACGTGTTTTGTTATGGACTGTTGCTTTCATAATAAATAAGATTATAAGGACAAACTTTATTGAAAATTGATATTGTAAATGGAATTTCAAAGAAACCAAAATGATACGGTTATTGTTGTAATTCAACTGTTTCATAAATGACATTTAATGATTGACAATTTAGAGATAATCTATTTATATATTACTTTCTCCTAGAGGAAGCTTTGTGATAGTAAAAAAAAATTTTTTGAGATAATGTGTTAGGTATATTATTTATAAAATTTGAAATTGGAATACACTATTTTTAGAAAATGTCCGTATGGATATATTTGTGTATGTATGTATGTCCAACGCTGATATCTCGTGATCTACTCGACCGATTTTAACGATTCAGTGATGATTTTTTTAGATTTTGCTCAAACCCTTGGGATCAACATTCTATTTTTGTAAAATTAATTTTTTTATAGCCATTTTTCAATATTCAAAATTTTTATTTTTTATTTTTTTAATATTTAGACCAAATATTGTTTATATATCATGAATTTTCTGTATGCAGGATAAAATCCTCTATAATTTAAAATGAAAGAGATGTCGATAGCTATATTTCTTCACATGTTATTGATGAAAACGTAATATTTTGTAAATAGGTTATATTTCGAAATTAAGAAAAGATATTAGCATCAATATTTTTTTCATTATAAAGAATATTCAGTACTGTAACTTACTAAATTTTGAGCTTTTTTATTCATTATTTTTGGAGAAAAAAATAATTTATAAAAAAAGTGATTTTTTTGTCATTGCATAACTAGAGTAAAATTGACATAATCACTTTGAAATTCTTTATAGGGGAATTTATATATGAATCGAGACAGTTCTTTGAGCAAAAGGATTGATCCATAAATTTCGGAGATATTTTTTATTAAAATTTTTTTTATTTTTTTTTAATCGTAACTTCTCAAAAACGGCTCTATGTCTCTGAATGGGATGTATAGCACTCGAAAGAGAATTAAATTACCTATATTTTCTAAAAAATATTAATTTTATAGCTATTACGGTTCTTTTGTTATTAACAAAAACGTAAAAATTGAAAAATGAAAAAAATTGAGTTTTCTATGTTCAACCATTACGAGACTAAAATTGTCTTATTCGCTTTAAAATTCATTGTAGTGGTAAATTATTGATAGTTCTCTGCCGACTTCATTTGGAAAAATAATTGGTTCATAAATTTCAGAAATATTTGAGGTTAAAGTTTTTCTAGACCTGTTTATCAAGTAATATTTTGTAAATGAGGTTTCGAAATTAAAAAAAGATATTAACATGAATATTTTTTTGGTTATAAAGGATATATTGAGTACTATAACTTACTAAATTATTACTAAATGATTGGTTCATAAACTACGGAGGTCCGTCGTCGATTAGCATGACCGCAAGGTAGCAGAAACAGGGCGACGTTAAATAATAAAAAAAAAAAAAAAAAACAAAAAAATAAGACTACGGAGATATTTGATGTTAAAATTTTTTTTAGACATTTTTTGAAATTTATTTCTCGAGAATGGCTATATGTATCTGAATAGGATTTTGAAAGAGAATTAAAATATTTCTATTTTTTAAAAAGTAACAATTAGAAGTTAATATTTTCCATAAAATATTTCCAATTTTTTTCTTGAAAAATTTATTTTTTGAATTTCAATTTAATAAAAGGAATTGATAAATTAGTTTGTGGAAGCTAAGTGCCAATGAATTGGCAGCGGTTTTTTATCATCGTGTAATTCTCGATTCAAACTGTCAAAGACTCGTATAACTGTCATATCATAGTAAACGCATATCCATAATATCTTGCATCATTAGAACCACCAAATAAATTTGTATAAATTCGTTATCATCAACTTTTTCATTTAGTACTATGGTATCATGAGCGAGCGAAGCGAATGAGTAATTTGGAAGTTTTTAATTGATAATTTTAAAAGACATATTCTATAAAAACGTTCACTTCGCTTGTAAAGAGAAAATTACTCGGATAAAAATGTTACAAAATTTCACTAAAAAACATGAAAATTGTACGTTGTTACAAAAGTTTAATATGTTATTGAACGATAAGGGCAAAAGCAAGTTAAGTCACAGCCGTACCTCTCTTCTCACTACCTCTGGTAATCGATATGCATGCAAACTCGAGAATGAATCAACGGGAGTTGACTTATGTCGTTTCGCGAAGCGCATACAGCTGGACATTTTGTTCTGTGCGCCTTTCCATTTACGCTGAAGCCGATGTAATATACGTATCCGAAAGCGAAGTGTGCGAAATGTCATATCTGTTGCTTTTCGAGCTGGTGAAATCGATGGTTCAACAGCTTCGCTCTTATCGTTCGCGGCAATATCTGTCGCTCTCGTTCTCCCTCCGTGTCTCTCTTCCTCTCTTGCGCTCGCTCTTCCTCATTTATCCGTTGTCCTCTTGACCCTAAAGCCCTTTTATCTGATTACCATAGACTCGAGTTGGTCGAACGCTCGCGAGCTTTGGAAATAGCAATGCGCTCTGTGAGAGAGAGAGAGAGAGAGAGATAGAAAGAGAGAGAGAGAGAGATAGAAAGAGAGAGAGAGAGATAGAGAGAGAGTGAGAGAGAGCGAGAGAGAGAGACGTAGAGAGTAGAAGAGAGAACGCGTTGTCATCGATTTCCGATGCTATCGCCAAGCAAGTGCCGAAACGACGTCAATAAAGCCGCTCAGTATTATTGTGTAGTTTACGATGCATCCGCCAGTTTCATTCTCGGAATTAAAATCGGTTCTCTCGTGGTTTTGAGTGTCGTGCGCATCAGAACCGAGCCAAAGAGAACAGTTTTACGTTGCTGCGGAGACTTGCAGAGTGGGAAGAAAATCTTTCCTAGCCTCAGTTAAACAGCCGCACAGGTAGTCCTTTTACGTTTTCATTTGGATCGGAATAAAAACTGAGATTTACACTCTATGCGACTTTATGACCCGTTGGCTATTAATACAATCACTATGTACTCAAAGGCATGTAAAAGACGCTTGTATTGCTATACTCCCTTTATTCTAATCTTTTGACTTTTATTTAAGTGGAAAACACATTCAGTGGCAAATTGGATATATTTAGAGCATGCTTAATATTTTATTATTTTTCTCCACGCGATTCTTTCCAAACTATTGATTCGTCTTTGTTCCTTAATTAAAACACACCATACTCGCTTGACTGACTTTGCCCCTACCGTAAAAATACTAAATATATTTATTCAATGAATTATAAATCTAACTTAAAATTATTTATTTAATATTAAATATTTTTCTTTCTAAGCAAACGAGAAAACTTTCCGGGCTGGCACGGCAATGTTAATGACTTCAAACAGTCTCCAGCATATAAAAAATTTTATACTACTGCAAAAAAAAAGTTCAAGTTGAAGTACCAATTTTTTCGTAACAATTAATTAAATTTCGTATCCTACTAGTCCGAAATGGGAGGAAAAGAGAGCGTGCGCAAAAGTGTGAAACACTCATTTGAAGCCTGGTGCGACGTTATTTACTATCCAATTTGCAATTTCTGTAGAGCTGCCCTTGCCTACCTTTCTCTCTTCTTTCCCTTCATCTCCTTCGCTCCCCTCCAGTCCCACACGCTTTTTCTTTTTTGCAAAAGTGTTCATTACACACCGACACCTTCAAATGAGGTATGTCTTCATGCGAGCGGCTGCCGCTCTCTCCCTCATGATGACTTTATGCTGGGTCTCGCTCGCGCATAAAAAGTACGACAAAATAACGCGACCCAGAGAGCAAGAGGTAGAGGTATACGGAAAGTTAAGGACGGAGAAAGAGAAAAGCTAAGGCTAAATGTGCGAGAAAGTTCAACTAAAAATAGAACTGCAATGAGAAAGAGAAAATAAGAGAGGAAAAGAAAAAGTATAGTCGGTTGATGACAAATTAAGAATATTATAAGTTAGAGATGTTTATTTAAATACTATATTTTTTTTATTTTGTATGAATTCTACTCTTACTTTTGGATCTAACAATTCTTGGAATAAGAATCTGTGACTTTGAGGTATAACCACACAAGTCTACTTTTTTTGAAAACCGAGAAAATCTAAGATTTTGTACGCAGCATAATAACATAAGTAAATAAGTCCATATCATTTTATTGTTTATTGTAGTTGTGATGTACTTTATTTACTCTAATAAGTGTAAACATGATTTCATATGAAATATGTGCAATGACTAGATAAAATTTCAAGAGTTTTTAAAATTCTAGTATTTATCACTCATTTTACAAACCATCCATATTGTTTAATATGTGGAGTAGTAAAAAAATTTTCTAGGGCAACGAATGAGTCATATGTGGCTTCGGCGCCTCAGCCAAATAATATACTACTTAGATGAGGCCCACACTTTGAGAAAAAGAAATATGGGGCTAATGTTTGGCTTAGACGCCAGAGTCACATATTACCCATATACTGCACTAATGTGGGGAGAGTAGTCAATATATTGCCAATATATTGCTCACATACTGTTGCAATCTATTGGATAAGAAATCATTTTTGGCCGGGATATGTTACAAAAATAGTAATATTCTTGATTAAGTAATGAGAATTCGTTAAACAATTGCTAATTTTATAATTTATTGGCTCGTTTCATAATTAAATTAAAGAATAAACTCTAAAATAAACACAAATAGCACTATTAAATAAACCCAGAGTTCCTGGCATAACGACATAAGTTCAGACTTTTTTAAGTTTTTAACGCTTCAGAAAATATATAGTCTATTCATTTACTGTGTGTAAGTATGCGTTTTGAATGTGTCAGTTGACTATTATAGTATCGCAACGCATCTCTTTTTTCCGATCTTAGATATAAGTTTAAGAATTAAAATCCGTTTTTCTCAGAAACTTGAAAATTGGACTTATCTAATTATGTTTCGGAGTCACAGAAATGAAATTAATAATATTTTGTCAAGTGAAATAATTTCTTATTAAATAATTAAATACAAAGCAAACCAATGAAATTTTAAGTTTCAGTACATTCACATGAAACTATTGCTTATGTAATTTAAAGAGATGTAAAAGAAAGGCATTGGTCCTTATTGTATGTCTCTTGTACGATTACAAAGACTAATAAGTCATCGTTTCCTTAAAAATAATCTCGAAATTATATACATAAAAGTGAATAAAATAACGAAGCCGGACTGGTGGGGCGCTATGCTACTCCTTTACATTTTATTGTAATTAAAAAAAATAATTCTCTTTCAGATTTAGCAAATGTTGTATGTAGGTACTTATTATATTAACACATAATAAAGGATAAACAAAGAACAAATTCTTAATTGCCACTTCCCGAATGGAAGAAACCATATTCAACTAGTTGTCCAAATGATTTGAAAAATTATGTTTTGCGGGGTTGATCACTATTTATTTATGGCCTTACGTCTTGCTTGGATAATATGATCTCAATGAACGCCTCCGTGGGTTGTAGGTCTGAAAAATGAATCAGTCGCGCCTGCCGAGCAGCTCGTGCATTACAGAGTGAAAGATGCATGTGTATATGACGGCCTGCCAACAGAAGAAAGTAAAGAAAAGTCTTCTACACCTCGGAAACGTACAAGAGACAATTAGCAGAGAGCGAGAATGGGAGGTGCGTGAGCGCAAGCAGAAAAAGTTGAAAGAAGAGGAGTAGAGAGAGAGAATATAAGCAAAAGAGGCAAGGGGCCGAGTTGCGAATTCCAGGCCGCCGGAGCAGTTAAACGACGTTGTAGGTGTGTGTATGTGTGTGAGCTTCGTAGGTCAAGGAGCGGGAGCGTGGCCTCGCGGCTACTTCCCCGTCGCGGGAAACTTGGCTGCGCTACGTCACGTGCCGTACGAAGAGTCACGTACTCGCGACCGCGGAGCTCGTGTACGCATATACACACGCCCCCTCCCCTCCCCTCCCTTTCCGCTCCACTCCTAAAAAACTCGTTAAGCTCATCCAGCGCACTTTCTCGCTCTTTCGCTCCCTTCGCGAAGCCAGGCGTCCGCTTTTATACCTGCCTACGCGAACTCACTTTTGCACGCGACCGACTTTTCCGCGCCTCTTAGACATCTATTCCCTCTCTAGCCGAGAAAGAGGCGCGAAACAGTCACGGACAATTGGGCTACGAAAGCTGTGATAAGGTGCATCCAACAGCCTTCTTTTATGTTTCACTGATATTAAATAATGCTGCACATTCTAATTCCTCGTTTGAAGCTGCTTCGAAAAGCAGTCAATTCATGTGTTCAAATTTTTTTGCAGGCATTATGCACAAAAACTTCTTGTTTGGAATGAAATCGCTTCGTTTACGTATACAACTTTTTTTTCAACAGAGTACAAGCAAACCTAGGTTTTCCGTGCTTGACGATGTGAAGCTTTGCATGGATGAGTTAAGACAGAATGGTAGCGTGGCTGAAGTAGATTGATGTGCGCATGCGCAACTTTTGTACAAGCTCTTCACAAGAGTATGTAAGACAAGTACTTTGCGCAAGCAAATGAAGCTCGAAATGATGAATATTTCACACTCCATTGAAGAAAAGTGTTATTATTCTGAAGTTTCAGGAAAATTACGTAACAACATAATTTCAAACTTTTTGATGATTAAGAATGTATGGAAATTACCTGAAGAATATTGAAAAATGTTATTGCAGAAATTCTTTTAAACTTCAATCTAACAAACTTTTTCTGATTTTTCCTAAATTATACTATGTTTGTATAACTTAGTTGTCTTCTGGTTACTTTATGTTTTCATCCTGTCCTCTATAATTTATTCACATTTTTAACAGACTGATTTATTATGAAGTTTAATTGATAATTTTAACTACTAGAAGCTTTCAAATCAATTATTTTATTATATATTACAATAGATTTTTAAGATAGAGCCACCGTACTGGAAACAATCCATTTTTCTTCGATTTGGCAAATACAACTTCACAAATGCGAGAAAAATGGACAGTTTCTATTAGGACAGCTGTAATCAAAAGTAAGGTATTTACTGCATGACAAAATATCACTTTAAATACAATGAGAAATCTTAAACATATAATACCAATTCATTAAAAAATGTTGGTATTCTTATAAGTACTAAATTTAAATGAATAAATCATACGATCACGTGAGATTGTAGTTTAGATTAGGATTTATGACTATATATAAATTAGCTCAATACGTACTTGCCATCAGTGTACCTACTGCTATTTGATTTGATTACAATCATTCTGCGTAGTAAGCTATATGAGTTAATTGAATTTTCAATGTGAAAATTTAATTTGACTAGAAAAAAGTCGTTGTCAGTTAACAATGTTTAATAATATACTTATTATTATTGATGCATTGTTCAATATTATCTTTATAATAGCTTTGAAAATTATAATAATGAATTAAACTGTTATTGTAATCAAAAGTACAATCATAAAAGGACCCTGTATGATTTTTAGTATTCATTAAAAATTAATTGTATAACTTAAAAATTTTAATAGTTCACACAATACTGTTACATATATTCATTTTATCTAGCGTTTTAATTATTTCAATAAATTTTAAGTAAAAAAAAATGATATTGTACGCCCGAACATAAAAAATAAGTTTAGTTATTACATCGGCCTTCTAATCATATTATTCTTAAACTCCTTATTTTAATTGAAAATGAAAATTATTTCCATTTTTAAGTTGGAACAAACCAACTCAATAACAAAAAGGAAGGTTTTATCTCTCTCTCTTTTTGCTCAATCAAGATTTTGTGCTGTAGATAATTATTTACTCTCCTGAATGTTTCGAGGTTGTTATAGCTTTTCATGGCCCCTAATGGATTATCGAGTGATTCGGTCAGTATCTCCAACGTATTCTGTTATCGGATCAGACCAAATCGGCTTTATATAAACGTATACGCTGATAAATATTTCAAACTTTAACAACAATGCTCACTTGACAATGATAGCATAAAATATAGCTAGTACTGTCCACGACTCGGACTCACCTTTAAGATGTTCCTCAGTTAGCTGTTATTAATGGCTGCCTTCTGCAAATAGAAAAGATTAAATTAATCACACTTTAATATCAAGATAGTACCTACATTATTCTACATCATTATCATAGAATAACAAATAAACAAGGAATCAATAATTAATATGCTGAAAAATATTTTTATCAAGCATTAAGATATAAATATAAATGATTTTATTATATGATTTTTCATAATATTTTAATAATATATCGATAATAATATAAACATTAACACACTATGGCATATTGCTCTATAGATGCAAATCTGATCTAGCTCATAAAGCTGCTTTTACGCTGCCGCTGTTTTAAAATATTGAACTTGTAAAAGTTGGATGCAGTAAAAATACTTTTATGTGAATATAATCTACAAGTTTTACCAACCACTCTATGGTTCTGCAACGTCCAATTTTCAGCTCTTTTCTATTTTAACAAAACTTTTGAAATTTAAATTATCATATATAAAAATTATATTTTTCACAACAAGTATAAGAATATCATCGACATAAAATCGGAGCATCTCGTTAAAATAAAATGAACGGGAATAATGCGCAAAAGTCATTAATCACAACGGAATTAATAAGTTCCTCTAAACGCGAGATAAGCGAAGCCCTGAGTTTAAGAAGCGCAATCATGTCATGCGTTTCCGCAGCATCTGTGATATGAATTTATACTTGCAGATTTCTATACACAAAATTTCTATGCGTATTCTCTGCGTAAACTTAAATTTGTATGAATCTTCGATCTTACCAAAAAACACCGACAACTACGAAATTTCATATTCGAAAAATGTCATGCGCATTCTCTAGGAAATCCTAAACATTGTATAATTTATGACTTTATCAAAATGAATGCACCAACAATTATGCATACCTATAAAAATTTGTAATCTGATAATGTAATTCTATTTTATAACAGCCAAGTGCGAGATGTAAATAGTGCTCAGTTCTGCAGACTCTAGTGGAGACCACCGCTTGCTGAACTAAGATCGAAATATTCCGCGCTAAAGAGCTTGTTGGATATTACATTTATTGTAGCGACGAAACGAAAGAATTCTTTATTACAGTTATTAAAAGAAAGTACATAAAGTAACGTACACATTACATATATATATATATATATAAGTAAATAAAGTAGATTCTACAGTTTCTGAAATATAAATTATACTTTTTTTTTAAATGCTATTTCAACGTTTGGAATAAACTGCAGTTTTTGCTCTAAAAGAAAGCTAATTCTTCTAATTTTAAAACGCTATTTTAGCATTTGAACGAAACTGTTGATTTGGCTTTCGAAAAACAGTAGAATCTACTGATTTTTTCCGTGTATAGAATTGTATTACTGAAACTTTCAAAAAATTAATAAGATTTTGAGTTTATTTTTGCATCAAGTGGGATCGAACTTCTTGAAGAGATTTATCTCATTCTATTCGCATGAAAGTCAAACCCCTAGCCAACATTTCTTGAGAAACTCGAATCCTCAAAGAGCATCAACTGTACGTTGGTTGAGCGCGAAACCTCCCGCCCCTTCTCTTTTCTTCCTCTGTTTATCTGACTGTCTTTCTCTCCTTTTCTCTTCTCATTAATGTCAGTTTTCGACAGCTCTTATCATAGCGTAAGTTAATTATAGCTGTGTTTGATTCAAGAAGACCTTCAAACTAACAATTGAAGCTAATAAATCGTGTTTTACAGTAAACGATCTCCTTAATTACTCATTCGATGAGTTGAGGGAGAGAGAAAGAGAGAGGAAGAGGAAGCTGTGTTCCTTTTTGGTCAGAATTTACGTTCTATACTATGGGAGGCAGAGATGATTAGTTTCGGGGAGAATATCGGTATTCGTAACACGCGTGATTGATTAATAACCTCTAGTATTTCTCCTGTTTCAATATTGAAACAAGGAAGTTTGAACTTTCTAAAAATGTTTTTAATTTAATATAACTTATTGTTTATGGCAGAAAATAGTTAGAATGAAAATTTTTCTGAATTTTGTCGAAATATACCAAAACTATTAGTTTAAAAACAGCTGTGCTATGACACTTTCTTGTAATAAATCTTTTTAAGGTTGTCCTATTTTTTAACAATATTAGTCAACATAGAAACTGCTAGCAACTACTTCATTATTATATAGTGGAACAGAAGACTTGGTATCATAGGGCATACGTAAATTATGATTATGAGCGTTAAGGTATAAAATTTAAAATTATTAATTGGTGAAAAGTTATTGATTTTACATATAATAAATATAGATAAATAATAAAACAAATGTGGTATTACGCGAAGCTTTGGATTATTATAACATAGTAAGTAATGTACAGGTTGCAAACAAAATGTTGTGGATTACGAATTTTCCTTTTAATATCTAGTTTAGAATTCTATTAGTAGGGCATGATAGTCATTCTTTCCATAAAATTTAATTTATAATAAGAATTTTTTCTCTATGGAGTGTTGAATTAATATTCATTTAGGGCTATTTTAAAGAAGCCGATTTTGAAAATGCGACAGTGATGGAAAATGTAGAAAAGTATGCGGTGTTATGACGAAAGTAAACAAGCTGCGCACGTCATAGCAGCAGGTCATCTGGTGGTGTAAATTAGGAAATATCAAGCGGTTGAAAGGGGACTCATTTCACAAAGCGCTTGAAGCTCTCCAACTTTGGTCTGTTTTCGCACAACGGTCTCTCTCTCTCTCTGTTTAACTTGGCCATATCCAATACGCACGTGCACACGTTGCGTAAACACTTCCACTTGGGCTCGAGCGAGTTAGTTGCAACGGTCCGAGAATTCCCAGTCGCTGACGCGCGTAAACGCATTGCTACATTAATAAGGCGCATTATTAACCGTGACGATATTAGCGATGTATTCTCTCTACCTCCACGGCTGGTTTACTGCTACTAACGCAGGTCCATCCCTTGCTAATTATGATGCTTCCATACCCCACCTCCAAACATGCACACATGTTTGCGCGTGTATATATGAGTAACTTTAAGTTAAATCACTAGGTCGTCATTTTAAGATTGCCCATCAATATTTTACTTGTTTAAAATGGCCCTAAAATACAAATCCAAATTTCAGTCTGATGTATATCAGGTTGTTATTTTTTGCGTTTTCAAGCGCTTATAAATTGATTGCCATGTGATCCAAACTCGTTCTTTTTTTGTTTGCTTTAGCTTATAGTAATTCTTCGGTATTTAAGAAAATTGAGAACATGTATACAGAACTTTATCGCTTTTTTACATTTTTTTTTGTTTAAAACATATCTGTTTCATAACAAGGACATAAATTTACAGCTGGTATTTCAACTACTAACTTAACTCAATTTGATCCTGCTTCGACTGATATCAATCGAATCTTGAAGTGCGAAATAATGTACTGAAATGACCCATGTACTTGAACGATACGGATCAGCACAATGAACACAGCAGCAATAAAAGTCACAATTAATTTATTGAAACAGATGACAGATTAGTTTATCGTACAGAATAAACGGACCAATTTCTCGTAATAACAAATATTCTATAAAGATGCACGCTCTCGTGGTGATTTACTCATATGACAGTCTATACGCAAGAATTGTTCGGATTTTAAACATTAAGGAGGATATGGGCAAGTAGGGGGTCCTAATGCGAACCATACATTTACAAATATTGGAAATTTCCAAACAAGATTAATTATTATTAGAAATGAAGGGCTTAATGAGCTTGGTACAAAAGTCTAGTTTTGAGATAAGTCTTCAATAACTCTCCTCTTTTTGTGAAGTAATTTTAAAGTGGTTTTAAAAACGACGAAAACAAATTTACGATTTTCAAATGCATGTAACTTTGCACAAAATTATTCGATTTAATTTTAACTCTGGTTAATGATTGATAACTAATCTTCGTCAATTTTTCCCATGTTAAATTCCTATAAAAAAAATTAATTTGGTGTCATAAGATCTTTTTATTCGTTCAAAATTTTTCTCGTTTCTTCTATGATCCATAGAATAAGAAGATAATTAGTTCAGAAGTGTGTCTCCAAATTATTTTTTCGTCGATTTTAGAACAACTTTTCGTAGAATTCTACATATATTAGAAGTGCTTATATCATAATAATGTCCATGTGAACTTTACAAAAGTTAATCATTTATATTATATAAACACTGTGACTTTGATTAGATAAAAAGTGTAATTAAATCATCTAGAATACCTACTTTTTTTAGTATTCTACGTAAAAGTGTGTGTCTATTCTCGAAAAACATATACAACTCGAAAAACAAAAAAACTAGGTTTTAGAAAAATAAAAAAAGATTTGAGATTTATTAATTTAAAAAAATACTTCTGAAATATTTTAATTAGTTATCAATTTGACATATTTTACTTGTCAAAATAAAAAAATTGCGTTAAGTAGATGAATGAGCGTCATTTGAATAAACTAAATTAAAACAACATTTTTAGCTTGCACACTTACACAACTAAACTAACATTTTTTAAGTAAAAAAAAAATTGTATGTAAAAAAAAGTAAATACTAATGAATAAAACTACCTACGCTGATTTATCAAATTTCATGAATGAAAATTTTTTTACAAAAGTATCATATGTATTATATGTATTATATGTATTATATATTTCTAATTAATACTAGCAGAAAAAAAAAATTAAGAAATTTCCATAATTAAAATTTATTAAATTATTCACAAATTTCGGGATTGATTTTGATTTTTTTAGTTATATAGTGCACTAAAAAAATATCCAATTATTAAAAAAGTATGCACATAGAAGCACGCTTCTTTTTCTTTGGTACCTTCTGTTTTATTTAAAAATTAAGAACTCCATACCAACGTACAAGTGTATTCATTCAGTACATGCGCTATGTGCAGTGCCAAGCAGGCGAAAATTCACCAGTGAATTCCAAGCGTAATTTGCATAAGAGGAAATTGTAGCAGACTTGACTATCTTCAGTCCTTCTCTCACTACTATCTCTCTTTTGCTACGTTCAACAATCACTTTCAATTTCCGTGCTTAATTAAAATTCTACACAAACACTTTTCAAACTTACTAATTTATGTCCAACTACCGTTCAGTAATAAATCCTTAACTATCTCTCTTGATATAAGTTTGTTTTTTATGTCTGATATTCAATTTCATTTTATCATTTCGATCCATTTTTTTTTATAATCTTTACTTGAATTTTTTTTTTCTGAATAACAGAGAAGATAAATGTAAGAGGATATATCGATTCATTTATTTTATTATTATATACTTAATTGATTTATGTAGAAAAAAACGATAAGTTTTGACTTTCTTTAAAAAAGTAAACTTGGTTCTTCAAATATTTTATAGGATAAATGTTAGTATTTCAAGTGGAAAAGTGGGTGTTTTTAATCACTGTTATCGTATGATTAATTCTTCAATAACTGGCATTAAAGAAGAAAATAAAAGAATTTTTACTAGAGTAGAATTCGTAAATTCACGCTGAGGGTAAGAACTCATGGGAATTTATGAGACAATAAAAAGTGCATGAAATGTTAAAAGGCAAACAACAGATTCCTATTCAAAGCTCTTTCAAGGCTTTCCTCATAACTGATTCAGCCGTAATTCTATTTTTCCTGGGTTCGCGCGCAGATGTCGACGGCGCAATGCTGGCAAGTCTGAAAAGAGGTCAGGCGTGCGGGCAGCGTCGGAAGATGAAACCGACCAACTTGCCTCCCTTCGTTCATAAAATGTAAAGTCTGTAATCTCCTTTTGCTCTCGCGCAAACGGTTTACTGCCCCGCGCGTTTGGGCACCTCGCAACGTGCTATTACCATGAGAACTCGGTTAATCAACTAAGTCGCTTCACGAGGCGAAAGTACCGCGTATACAAAAGAGAGAAACGCTTGCGTATTTCTTCCTCTCGGCTCCTTGAGCGCCCACGCGCCTCGCTATGAATGGAAATGCGCTTTTTCTGCTCTTTTAAACACTCTTGATAGCTAATGTCTTGATATTCCAAGGGAGTTTTGTTTTAAAAATCCTCAGAAAATGCGAAGATGCGCACAGTATTCCTTCGTTCGGACAAGCTAATCGAAGATTCATATTTTACTAGGTTAAACTCAAATTCTGAATTAGTTTTTTCTTCCGATAATCGAATGACTAATAGGCCCAGAAATAGATAGGAAAAAGAGGTATGAGTTTCAAGTCGTTAAAATCAGCGAATGTATCGCGAAATTTTTGCAGCCGGCCGGACGCACCGGCTGACTCTTCGCAAACGAATTTTCATAACCGTATTTGCGGTCGTTGAATTATCTCGTATCACGTGACACGGGCAGCCTCGAAATATTTGAATTCCGTGTGCGGTCGAAAAATGCCGCGTACAGCCTGGAACACAGCCAAGTTCTCTCTGCGTGCTCCCGCAAGCCCCTTTAGGCCCCACTTCGTTGCCTGTGTATACGCGTGCGTGCAGGCAGCGGCACACGCGCAGCTCGGCAGTATTGCACACTTTTTTCACCGAAAACATGATTATACCGCGCGTGAGTAGAAATTAATAGCACAAATGTTTTTCCGCCTCGCTCATTCTGGATTGATGGTTAAATAATTGTGCGACAATATGCTTACATGCTGTGCGCGTGTATTGATTTTATAAGAAAATTTAATTTCCTCCTAAATTAGATGTAGAGTATTCATTAAGGTAATGAATTTCAAAGTACAATCGAGTACTTTTCCTTTTATTTGACCTATTCCAAGAATTTTTACTCATTTATACCTATCAGTTGGCCGTTGAGCTTTTATTTGTGAGAAAGGGCAACTACTCTTTCAAAGACTAATGCCACGCATCAACGATAATCGGCCTTTTGTGGTGCATTTACGATTCACACATTATCCGGTGTAATGAGGAACATTAGTATTTGTAAACGCGGCCATGTGGACTTATCGAGAACAGATTCCTAGTATTAGCGAGGGGCCATTATTTATCAAGAGTAGAAGAGAAACGGGAAAGTGACTCTTTTCTCTCAGTCTTTTCTCTCTTTTTCTCTCTTTCTCTCTAACACTATATTATTCTTTTCTGTTGCTCACTCTTCCCGTCAACCCTTCTACTCTTTATTTTCTTTTCCCGAATCTTTTTTTATTCTTCTTGGCCTCTTGAAGTCTTTCCTTTCATTGCTTCTGATACATTTTTTTGTTCAGCTCGAAATTCTGCGATTCTCGTAATTGTTAACAGCGTATATATATGTATTTTTTCATAAGAATTAATTTGCTCGATGTTTATAAATGTAAATTAAAGGCAGGCAGACGTCAAATGAAAATGAACATTTGTATTATGCAAAACAAGATGGGTAATATGTAAGCTTCCCCCAAAGAGTAGCAGCGAAATAGACACTCGCGTGTGCTACGTTTAATAATATGTAATCCCGCAGCTTAGCATGCATGGCCTATGTGGGTCGACATTGCGGTTCTTGATACAAATAGATGAAAATATTGTTATTAATGATTGTCTGGATTAGCTCACTTGCTGTTTTATGCAGGCGCACAACCTTACCTATACATCACAGTTTTACCTCTAATCAAAGCTCAATGCTACAGCTTTGACTTTGAACAAATGAATGTGTCGAGTATTGTGCTATGTAGTATGCTAGAGATATCATTTTAACGTTCACATAGCATTTCCGATGTTATTGATTAGATTGTTATAATGTTATTTATTTTATGCCGAATGTTCGCCGAAAAGTTAATGTAACTTTATAAACACTTTGCAAAGAAAAATCTAAAGCTGTTTTATGTACTCTGGTCTACGCAACAGCTATAGCAATGAAATAAACAAAATTTCGGTAGCGTAGATGAAAGCCTGATAGTTATAGCAATACGCGATAAGACTGTCTAAAATAACTATCTCCGTCTGTTTATGACTCTTGTTACGGGCAATACAGCAGCTGGTATTTGGCATAGTAAAATCGCCGCTTCCACTTTACACTGGCGTACACAAAGACTTTAACAGTCTGATTTCCATCCAGCTTATCAGTACTGCTCTTTTCTCTTCTACCTTCGTAATGGCTTGCTCGCTTTCTTCTCAGATTTATTCTCTTTTGCTCGCGCGCTCTGCCGAGAAAATATTTTATCTCATATTCGCGTGTGTATTTTAACAAATGTCTAACGTGTAATGTTTTGATGTATGTAGGGCAATAAATATGCCGATCCACGCGGCCTTCTTTAATGCTCAGCATAAAAAAAAAGGAACGTCTTCGTTGAGCTTGTTCGGGAAACTTTACTTGTCTTGCTCTTTCGAGATGAGTTATATTATACTTGTACTTTTAATGTCTCCATAACTCAGAATAAATCCGATGTTATTTAGATTTGATTACTTAACGAATAAATATTATTTGTATCTTCGCGCGCTCCGCTAAAGTGCAGAGAGCCAGCCACCGTTTAGCTGCAGCCGACGACGGGTTCAATCAGACAGCTGTTACTTGACTTCTCTGGCGAACTCCGATTCAAATTTGCGGTGTGGTCCCTCCTGCCGCGGTTCCGGGCACACTTTGAAGCATTTATCTCTTAACACGTTTTCCACAGATTTTCCGGAGTTACTTGCGAGATTGATGTAATTAATGTTCAATTGCGTACTGTACAAGTTAGCACTTGCATACGCTAGCTTGAAGGCTTTATTTTACGTATTTTAAGCCTAACTGGGAGAAAACAGTCATTCGAAGGAAATGTCAGAGAGAAACTATTTTTATTTTTTGACCCTGATATCTCACATCTTTTCAGGTTTTAATTTTTGTACATTGTCTATTTTATTATCTAGTTTTTCCAATTTCTTCAGACTTGATTAATACAAATCAATAGATTGATTAGCCAAATTCAAAAATAGTTTATGCCGCAGACAGACATGACGCATTTGCCTTGGCTTTATATTCGTTTTCAATCATAAGATAATGCGATTTGTATTTGTTCATGACTGAATGATGCTGTACAAGTCATAATTGCATTTAAATAATAAACACAGTAGCAGAACCATATTCACGATAGTTACAATATTTTCTTTATGCAATAAAATTTTAAAATTTTTTCTGTTACATGCAAAGTTTCAAGTTACACCTCTCACACGTATGTTCTGTTACAAGTGAGGACTCGGATATAAATACATAAACGGAGGAGCACTCGATGAGAAACGACACGGCACGAGTCGCCGTGGAATCGAACTCCGGATTCCGGATTCGGTGCTCTTCCTCTGAGCTATCGATGCCTATGCACGTTTTTCTTCTAATGCTTCTCATATTTCTATAGGTGCAACCTGACCCGTCTCGTCATGTTGTGCATGCCATGCACACATAACAGTTCAAATTTTTATTCTAACTAACTGATTTTTACCGGCGCGAATATTTGCCAATCAGAGCATGAATGAAAGCGTTGCATTCAATTTTAGATTTATCGGGTAAATTCTTTTATGAATGAATTGTTTTTTAAAAACAGTACTAAAGCAGTTATAGATGACAAGTAGGTATGTTGATAAGATTGATAAGCCTTGTAGAAATTTGAAAATAGCATACACAAAGCTGAAAATAACGATTTTATTTATCATCAAGGTTATTGAAAAACAGAAAACTCTTTTGTTATATAAACTGAGAGAAGAGATAATTCAATGTTCCTTATTCCTTGTAGTGTTTCTCCTCAGCTGCTGGTGCGCATCGGCACCCAAGGGAGATTCAACGAATTTCTGTTACGTATAAGAGAATTGGGACGTGCCCGATGCTGACGTCGCGTAAAACAGTCAGGCCAAAGGAAAAACAAGATAATGAATAGAATAACGCGAGAATAGATGGAAGGAGACATGAAGACACTCGGGCTTGCGCGATACGGTGCCGCTTCTATAGTATACGCGTGCGCTGAGGTAAATGAGCGTGCTGGTATTGGCCGGAACTCAGCTTGAAAGTTTAAGGAATATACGGAACGACTGGCACACGTACTGTTGCATGGGCGTGTGCAGGTTTTGCGGAGGACTGGCTAAGAAAGTATTTTCCCAGGGCGTTTTACGCGGAAGTTGGATAAAATATTAGTCTGCCCGGGGTATAAGATACGCCCCGGGCTCTTTTTATTTTTCATTCGATCAATCGCTAAACTTGCCTGCAAAGTCCCTCCAAGAAGAGGAAGCTCTGAAGAGAATATGTCACTGAAATTTTTTAGTTGGCTTGCAACTTTTACTTTTACTTTTTTTATTCTATTCATTACTTTTAAACGAAACTGATTCTTCTGTCGGCTCACATATTGACTAATTGTAACTAGTTTAAAGTTAAAAAAATGGTTAAAAGACTTTTCTCGTACAGTTGAAGCGTGTATTTTATGTTATACAATTGAGAAATAGTATTGTAAAAATTTAAATATTATTTTAAGTAAAAAATGAATGAACGACTAATGATAGAAAGTGTGTAAAAAATTTTATGAACAAGTTTGTTAATTAAATCTGAAGTCGGATAATGTATATCTATGTGCATATATGCATATGTATATATATAATTAATATACGGTATACAGCTGCCACGAGTTGGCTCGAGTTGTACGCAAGCCAACGAGTCTAATGAGGGTACTGAGTTCCTTCAAAAGACTTCCATGCCTAAAAGAACTCAAACAGGAATAAACATGCAAAATATTTCTCCTAATAAAAGAAAAAAGATAATTAAGGAAATTTCTGAAAAGAGGACTACCATAATATTATCCCTAATTACAATAAATAATAATAATAATGTATAAAGTTTAAAAATAAACTGTCAAATATGTAAATAGAAGACGGAAACTCATACGTGCTGTTAGTATATCTTTAAGTCGATGACCGACTTTGTAGTCCAGCAATATCAACGAAATAAAAAGAAGGAATATTTTTGAGGTATCGATGTTTTCGGAAGGGGTAAAAGTATCACGCGCTTTATTAACTCCTAACCTGTGCACAAATGCACAGTCTAGTTGCACTCGGCTTTGATCTCGAAGTATTCCGAGCTACTGAAGTGTGCGCTGCCTGGTGGTCTGATCAGGAATATTGAGTTAAAAGGAGGAAACGTGCGCGGGGTTTCGTCCTACCTTGAGTATCCCTATATAGATCTCGGAGAGACGCCGTCGTCGCCTGCAAGGCGTAGACCGCCCGTGCACGCGCAAATCTGTGTTCCGTATATGCCTCTGAAAACCGGCAACAAGCGAAACTTTGTTCATTACGAATTCACACGACCCGGCACACGGAAGCCGCAAGAGAAGCGCAACGACAATCACCCGTTATTATATCTCTCAAATTGATATACGCGCGCACCGGTTTATTGAAGTGATGCTTCTAGTCTATACCTAGCTCACCTAGTCGTCTCGTCTCAAAGTAGATGTTCGATTGTGATGGGACAGTAAACTTCATAACCATTTATTCTTTTACCATAACATGACTCTTTTATTTCCTCTGCTCATCATCTCTTTAATTCAAATTTTAAATCATCTCATGAACTTTCTATTACCGCTTCCAATTTTTATAACGATAATAATTATCATAATCAAAATGCTTTCAAATGAAAACACGTAAGGGGAATAAAAATAAAATATATTAATTAAACTTTGCATCGTATGATTATAAATACGGAATGATATTTAGGAGAGTTGCTATAACTATTAATCAGTTAACACCAAGTTTAACAATATGGAATAATTTGGAGATTTAAGATCAGCATGTATATTTAATTAAGAAGACGTATGATAAAGTGAGCAAGTTTTGAGAAGTATATAGTTTACAGTAATGCCGCTAAATTATAATGTCTAGCGTAGATGAAAAGAGCCTGAGCGTAATGCCAAGTATGACGGTAAGGACGAGGGTACGGGTACAGCATAAAAACATCAATAAAGTATACACGGCTATAAAGGAACAAGTATAAATATGAAAACAAATTTTATTTAATTAAAAGGAAAAAATGTCTCTTATCCGATTGTTTCAGGTACAGCCACGTGTTCCCTCGTCCCTCGTTCTCGCGGCGTAGCATAAATTGTAGCCGGACGTAAAACAGTCAGTTTTAAACTGGGTGCGCGTGCGCGAGAAAGAGAGAGAGACAAGATGGAAAAGCACGCGATGTGGTTCGTTATACAGCGGCAGTACGCAACGCGATATCCTTGTCGGGATTTCCCGTACACGCCGACTCGTGCGAGCACTCTACAAACGCGCATGGTTCGAAAATTCTTTGTTCGCCTTTTTGTCCTTTTTTATCACGCCTCGCTTGATAACACGAGAGAGACTAGTAAAATATGTACTGTTCGCCTACATGACAGCATTTGCGCATAGCCCTATGCGCAGTCCGGTCTTAAACAAAGCTTATCAGTTGTTTACACAACTTATTTCAAAACTTTTTATTTTGAATTTTTTCATTTTTCGCTGTATTATTTCTCTCTTTCTGTGTAATTATCAATCATTGCACGTAATATTTAGCAGCCATAGGAGAATTAATGTAAGTAAACAATACGAACAACATTTACTTAAAGCAGTAACTTTTGCCGTTTTTATTCAGAATACTTACATATTTACAGAATTTTCAGAGACTTTCAAAATATTTTGGCATTAGATCTTACAATATTAGCTAAACTAACAAATTTTTTTTTATAACAATACTAGATTAGTTGCTCTGATGTATTAACACCGTTAAAAATTAGGTCGATTGTAAGGATATCTCGTGAAAGGTTTTAGATCGATCAATTTAGTTCTGTTGGTTGCTTTGCCTTTTCTTACAATTTCTTCTAAGAATCATTTTGGGTATTTTCTAAAAAAGAAACATCAATTTCTTTTAGAAGAATATAGAAAAAAATTTCTAGTAACTTATTCTTTATTTATGTAACTTGCAATATAAGATATAGTATTACCCGTATAAAGAAATCATTATCATAATTTTTGCAAGACATTAAATTTATATATGGTAACTTTTAGGTATTTTACGAAATTTTTAAACAATCGTTTTTTGTGAATAGAAGACTTTTTGCTTACAGTGAGCAACTTTTACCCTCTCAAAAAGTAACAAGTTTGTTAAACAATATTTACATGAATATTTACAGGACGGTGTACGCCTGCATTAATACTACTTATGCATTTTGATATTATTTTTAAATACGATCATCTTATTGTCATTTTTATATTTTGAATACAATCTTAGTTTGTTGATATATAATTATGCAGAGGATTGGATAATGTTTTAAAAATATTAAAATAAAATAGAATAAAAGGTAAATATTTTTTACAAAGTCTTCACAAAATCTGCTGAGAAGAATAAAAAAAAGTGTTGAAAAAGTTATCATATCGGGAATAAGAACGCCCCTATCGTGAAACACGTCCCTATCTTGAAACAGTTTTTTAAAACAATGATTTATAATAGATTTGCAACGAAGAATCTGGGGAAAAAATATATTCTTATATATAAGTAATTAAATTTATATACGTATTGCAAATCAGCACAATATCTTTAGCCTATAACGATGGATATAAAACAGTTTTGAATATGTTATCTTATAGGATGTGTTTATAAACTTGTTTATAAACAAGTTTGATTGAAAACTTGAAAATGCTTTTGTATACATAAAATACATACATTCTTGCCAACTTAAATAAATTTCGCCGTCTTCAACGCCCTATCGAAATGGAAACATTTTGGACACTCGCGAGATAATCTTGTAACCTATAAGACCTTTTGATTATATGTAGAAAAGTAGTAAAACACAATCTAAAACGAGAAAGACCTTCTATAATACACTTTTCTTACTCATGTAGCTTTTCCACCAATAAATTGTAGGTTGTCCGTTAAAATATAATATTTGTAAGATATTCTTAGTTCGTAGAATATTACATAAAAACGGAACCGCCATGTTCTAATATATCGTCTCAATTTGCTGATTGAGAGCTGTGTCTTGAAAAGTTTCTTATTGACAAAAAGAATAGTATCACAGACGCACATCATATTGATACCAAGAGGGATGGCACTAAACGCTGTGCGTGTATATAATAGCAACTTCTTTCATTTCAGTTCTACAGGAGTTTTGCGGTTTTAAAAACAGGCTAACAAACAGCTTAGTGCTCACAAACAAACAGCTTTTTAATAAAGAAACTTCTGTATATATTAGTTTTTAACTAGCCAAGTTTTTTCTTGTAGAACGAAATATGATCATCCCTCTCTGCATGCGTTTTGTAATTCTTTTACTCTAATTATCCCGATAAAAATAACTTTATAATTGGTGGAAATATTGTGAATCAATTTGAGTTCAAATGCAATCGGGAAGAAGAAAATAAGTATATAAATAAATGCTAAGCCAGGGTGCACGCTTAAGTCCTCGCAATACTACTTCACAATATAATAATATAAAAATCACGGCTTTCAGATTTAAGGTTTGTAACTATTGAAGAAGAGAAAGTCCTAAAACTTATTTTAAAAACTTTACAATTTATATAGTTCAAAAAACTCTTACTCTTTATTTAACTTGGCTTTGCCGCTTAAAGTATAATCACGAAGCGAAATAAACAAGTAAAACGAATTTGAAAATAAAAAGTTAAAAATTTAGATATCAATTTAATAAAGTTCAATTTATTTCAATTTGTTGAAATTCTTTCCTTATTAAATTTTAATTGACTAAAGTTCTAACACAGATAAATACAAACTATATTAAATGGATTTCCAAATATTCTAATTAAATACAAACATTATTATGTTAGCAAATATTGTTTGTTATGTATCAATGTTTTCCGGCACTGAATACTGAAAATTCAATTCTACACACCTAAAAATGCAAGTGAATATTTTGTGGACTTATTTGAATGTAGGAAATCGAACTCTGCGAATTCAGTGAGTAAATAATACATTACTTAACTATAGCAAAGTGAGGATGACAATAATAGCCAGGATTCCAAGTAACCTGAATGTACTTGTTTTGTACAATATTTATCCACTATAATCATAATCGAAGTCTGTTTTAATTTTATTTCAATGTAGTAATCTATTTAAGGACCATACAATGTCAATGTAAAGGCAATTGCATGAAATTCTAACTAGGAATTCAATGATTGAAGGACAACGATCAATTGACCTCAGAGCATGCTTACAAGTTCTGATTGGTATTCGGGAATTAATTCAACTGCGATCCAAAGTCGACTTTAGTTCAATAAAGTAACAGTACACGCACACTTTTAAACTAATGCTATATATCGGAGGTAATTTTTTGAAGAACTTGATCTATTAGAAGAAATAATTTTAGAAATCCGTTTAAATGCATGAATTTTTTACAGTTGATTAAGACACTTCTTCGGAACTTCAGAAAAATTCTAAGAAATAATCGTAAGTTATTTACATCTTATTAATACTTCAAGAGTGGAACATGTTACTACTGCAGCTAATTATTATAATTCGTAAAATGCATCTGCACACGATCATAATAATAAAATTAAAGAATCAAAGAAAAAATATGAAAGAGAGCAAGGTGTAATAAAAGAGAACAACGTGGCGGTTGAGAGGGCAAAGAAAATGGGGAAACGAGCGGACGGACGAGATATGCACCCGGACGAAAAAAGATATAACATGACGGCAGAAGGGTAGAATGGAAAGGAAGAAAAAATAAAGTTAGCGCAGCCAACCTTGCCGACGTTGATTTTCAAATCTCTCGAAGCTCGAGCGCGTTCTCTAAACTTTGGCTGCGTGAAGTGGTGCTCGGCTCGAATTCCAAGGCGGAAATTCTTGATAGTAGGCATGATTAGTAGTCGAACTATTTCAAAGTACGCGTTGCAGATTCCTACGTTACTGCCGCTGCTGTATTCCAAGTCGCCCGGCCATGCGTTCGTTGCTCCTCCCCACGTCTTACGCCGCACGACTGCAACTTCTAACCCGGAGAGCCCCAAGACTTCGCTGCACTCGCACTTATACAACGTGGTAACAGCCGAAGAAGAAGAGTTTGCCCAAAGACTGCAGAGATGACTTTGCTTGGCCTTCTGCCTACGGCAACAAACATACTACGATTTGATTGAATTTTCGTAACGTGCATTCCTTGATCATTCAGATAACTGTTCCGCAGCTTCTCAATAAGTTTTACATGCGGTAATTTACATTTTTTTTGTTTCCACAAAGAAAAAGTTTTGGAACCAGTAAAATAAATTTTTTAAATGGAAATTAATTTTTACTGCGAAATAGTGATTTTTACACTGATTTTAATTTAGAGAGTAAATATTTTCCTGACATCGGAATTTTCTATCAAAATCCTAAGAAATTTATGAAAAGAATATTATTATTAGTTGTTGTATATCCAGTTATCATCCGACAACAAAAAATAATTTTTTAGAAAATATTTTTAAGGGTAGGTAGAGCTAATAAAAGTTACTACAGTATTGAAATTTAGAAAGTAATTAGTAACTGTTAAGTAGCTCTACTGGCAATTTAAAGGTATTTTCTGAAAAAATTATTTTTAAACTTTGTTTACGATTAAAAGTTAGCATTGGAATTATGATAGTTCAATCATCGAAGGTCTTGAACTTTCAACACAGAATGTCTGTTTACTCAAATACAACCACGTTCCAATCTTCGCTCTGGGATTAACCACTACCTCTTATCTTCATCGTAGATCTAGTTATTCAAAACCCACCAACAATGATATCTCTCTATTGTTGTATAAGTTAGTATAGTAACACTTATAAGGGTTAAAGTATTCTTTATCGCAGTAATCCAAAGCTATATTAAACCTGCAAAGAGGATAGATGTAAAAACAAAAAACAAACAAAAAAATATCATCATTGAAATAAGAATAATAACAGAGCTTGAACTAAGAATAAGTAAAGAAAACAATAAAGATACGTGAGATCGCACCTGTTGTATACTTTGTTGTGATGTTACTTTATCATTATATAAGAATTAAATTAGTATAAAGTACAGAGTATAGTATTCCAAAGGATGAAGTAATCAAAATTAATTTATTTTTTCATAAAAATAGTAAAGAAAAAATCAACTTGAATAATAAAAAATTAAAACTTTGTACATTTAAATAATATCTTAATCTTACAAACTAATACTTAGATAAAAACGTAAAAAAACATACTGTGGACTTGAATTATAGAAGTAAGATCAATACCTATAAAGAAACAAGTTAGTAGTATGCTTTTATTAATTTTCAACTCGACATTCTCAGATGGTAGCCTTATTAGGTTTTTGGAATTTGTTTTTTCTGTTAAAACTTATCTATTGCAGTTATGACAAGAAGTATTTTCGCCCCTTGATTATTAATATATTAATATATTATTTGATTACGAATTCGTATATTAAATCATTTGTATTATTTGGATATCATTCAAATGTTACTAACAAAGTGACATATTACGTTATTAGTTACTGGTTAAGTACTTTTTTTCAAGTCAGTTCATAGAAAATAGCTAATCCTATCCTATTCTTCCTATCTTTAAAAAATGATGGATTTGTTGTGAAATCATTTTATTCGTGATTTGATTGGTGGGAGTAATAGGTTGCTAGGTTACAAAAACAAAAGTGGCGTGCGAAGCGCGCTTAGAGGTGACTACAGTTACTTAAAAATGCTAATAATAATTTAACTCACAAGCACGTAAAGAACCAAAATTGATGTCATTTCATATGAAATATGAAGTACTGCGATAAATAATAATTATTATTTTTAACGCACTAACGTAGAAACTGTTTGACCTTTTTGATATATCTTGTAAGTTTTAATCTTTCATCGATTCAATCAATGATCTATAATGGTGAAAAGAAAAATAACAACAGTTCTCAGAATGCATTGAAATAGATAGTAAAGAAGGAAATATAGGTCCAAATTGTTAAATGTAAAACAAGATTTTCGAAGATGATAAATGTGGTTACAAATAATCCTCTGAAAAGAAAGGATAGCTTTGTCGACGCTAGTAGATGAGTCGCAATCATTTCTGAAAATGTTAGAGGTCCCGCGCGTGCTCACTTATCGGTGATCGCATGAGCTGATAACCCGTTAAGTGAAAGCAGGGGGCGAGAGAGAGGGACCGAGTAATAGTGGGGGAAAGATGCCCGAGCAACGCGAGTTCGAGGACAAGCACTGGCCGAGCACAGAGGTAATTGTTTAAGTGTGCGCAATGGACGTGCGATTGCGTAAATCTCATGCACATTCTCGTTGTCGGCATTGCCGTTGGACCTCCAGCCTCCATACTTTTATCTTCCCTCCATCGATGAAAGGTCGCAGTTGTTTCTGAAAAGAGCTGTCGCAAGAGCAATTATGACATAGTGCTGACGGTCCGAAGTTGATGAATACCGTTGGATCGATTGCTATCCTATCTTAAATAAATGATGGATTTGTTGTGAAATGATTTCATTCGTGATTTGATTGGTGGAAGTAATATTGCTAGGTTACAAAAACAAAAGTGGCGCGCGAAACGCGCTTAGAGTTAACTATTAACTGTTAAATAGTACGTCAAAGCAACAATTAAGTGGTTGGTCTAAACACAAAGGAGTTTTCGATTGTAAATCTAAAAAACGTTATGTCCAAATGCTGTAGTGCGCATTGCAAAATTAAGACAAAAATTTACGGAAATATTCAAGTTCCTTTTTAATTTTCATTATAGCAATAAACCCTAGCTCATTAAGAGCTCAATACGCGCAAGTGTTAAGAGAGAGTTATAATGAAATTGAGTGTCAGATTAAAGGGAGGGAAGCGGGAAGGAGCATAAGAACTAATGAAAAAAACACGAAAGCGCATGCAGTTTCGTGTGTATGCCGATCACGTCAGAACAATTTCAAGAAAGCGCGAGAGGGGAATAGCTTCGGAAGACAATGACGTCACGTTCGTGATGCACTGCACTCGCTTCGTAACTGTATAAGACGCGCGCGCATCGGGAAAGAGCAGACGGGATAGAGAAAGAAAGTGAAGGGGAAAGGGAAGCGAAACATCACGGGGATAATTGAGGCCATATAGCTGGAGAACTTCGCTCGCGAATCCGGAGATTTGATTCGTGGTGCAAAGTCCCTTTATCTGATAGACGCCCAAACTTGACTCATTAAGAAACATTCGAAGATTAATTTGATAAACACCTCCATTGAGATAAATTGCTTTGCGAAACACAATAATTTACTACATCTCCAAAGTATTAGATCAAATATGTATACGAATCTATTAGTAATAAATAATTTCTAATATAATTTAATAAACGTTAATTAAACAAATTTTTAAATAGTAGAAAAGTAACAATATAAAATATATAAAATATTCTTTTTCCTATACTTTTTAAAGCAAGTAATTATTATATTAGTATTTTTAAAGAACTTCATTGTTATTTTTTTTATACATATAAGACAGTGTTTATTATGTTTTCATTGTCAAATTTTTCTTTTAATTTTTTTTAATTTTTTTTTAATCATATTAGAAATTGTTGAAACAAATATCGAGATATTTTCAAACATTAATGTTATTATTAATCTTTTTAAATGTGATAATATTTGACTATATTTTGTAGTAAAATTTCAGTAGTTTACAAAGTAAAAAGAAAAATTTATTCTTGCAAGTTTTCTCTTCTTTTAGAAAATAATTTTTATGTTACCCATACAAGATCTGATAATACAGAGGATGGTAAATGTTGAAACAAGCTCAGTTAATGACAATTTTATAGTTTATACAATTTTTTATTTTAGTTATTTTCGAAATTATTCTAAAAGTATTTCAAGATCCGTAAATATTTACGAAAGAGAATAAGTTATAATATATATATGTACACTACAACTGTCATATTCTTAGCAGGTCAACCTAAACACGCTGTAAACGAATGGCAGCGTGCGTTAATAACAGAAATTGGACCATGATTATTAAGATTCGGTTGATGAGCGAAGTTTTGATTGAAGACATTTGCTCTGGACTTAGGGGTGAGGGTATACAGGCCTATGTATGTGTATGCAGAAAGCGTGAGTAAAGAAACGTAATATGCGCGAGTTCGCTCTCCTTGTGTACATTGAACACTGCATTATGTACACTCGCTTTCCTGAGTGCATATACGTACAAGGCAGATCGACGTAGAAGCGCGCGTATGTCGAAGATGTAGTCGAAGTATGTTGCGTCTCGAGAAGGAGAAGGATCAAATCGGGATGCTCTCATCGGAGCCAAACGAAGTTTGCATGTATCTTCCCGACCGTTGCTCACTCCTATATACCTACGTATATGCAAGTGTACGCATACGCAGAAAAAGACTGGGGCTTCATTCTGTCCCCTTCTTGTTCGCCCCTCCCGCGTCTCAGTCGTGCGAATCCAGGGCAGGATCCGGGCCACGCCGTCCCCGGCAGCCGGTGGACCCCTGGTATATTAGGTGAGAGCAGGAGTGCCGCTCGCTGCGGGCCAAGTGGAGACGATACAATAACGCAGGAGGAGAGGCAGGGAAAATGCGCCCCAAGTCATTGTACACACGGGCGCAGGCGTTGCGTGCACACAATGAGTCAAGGCCCGTTACTGTCAAAACACTCCTCAGCTCACGTCAAATCAGCTGGCTGTGTGCGAATGGCGCTCGCTGGCCAGCGGCCCTGTGTGCACGCGCGGAGCGAGTCAATAGATATGCATGACGGAGGCACACGCGCGCGTCCGCAAATTTATACGCGCACGAAGCACGTGTATGTATGCGCATGCATGCGCGCACCTAATGCGCCTGTAACGTGCATTACAGGTGTACTGCTCGTCGTCTCTCCTCTTGGCGGCGTACCGGACGAAGCCCGGTCTTCGTGTCCAATTGCGCATGTACACGGGAGAGCAATGACGGTAATTAACGCAAGACAAGCTACCTATACCTCTCCGACCTGCCCATCGTCACTCTCTTATGCCGCACACTCTCCACGATCTTCACTGCGCTAAATTCTTGTAAAGGCTCGCGCCTCTGGCTTGCTCTATTATTTGTATTTAATTTTGTCTTTTTTCAAACATCCATATACTTTCCATTTCCTTCGTCTCAGGAAAACGCTCGTTCATAAGTAAATCTCCTTTTTGAGATTTCTGTAGAAGAATTGCAGTAATTCATAATCCTTCCCGAATTCGATTTTTTTCATTGAGAAATTACTCAATACGAGCATCTAATAGTAATATCGAGTGCTCATCAATAATTTCTCCCGCATTCAGAATCTAAATTTACATTATCGATTTAAAGGCTGACTTTAGCATGTGCCTAATGTGTGAATTCCTCACTTTTGCTATTTTGAGAATCGTACTTCTCGAAGATTATTTAATTTAAAGAATAAATTCTCTGTGGCTTCCCGGAATAATCATATATAAATGATAATTTTTCAAAATTCATTTTACGTGCATTTCTGAACTTCTGAATAATCCTTTATCATGTAATCAGAACAGAAATTGATAAGGCGTACTCTTTTTCTCAAACGAGAACAAGGAAAAACAATATGACTGCCATATATCTATATATCTGCACTGTTTTCATTCAATACTTCGAAAGAACGATACAATTCCAGATTGGGAAATGTAATTACATTAGTATCCTGCAAATATTCGCAACATTTACGACGAATTTCGATTATTAACAATTAAAAAATATGAATAAAAAGTTACTGGAAAAACAATGTAAGTGTCATTGAGACTGGGAAACCATATAACTACGCTAAAAGTTTTCCTTCTTCCCAAAATATCACTATAATTGGTTGAGTAACTATGGTAAAAAATATATCATTTAGATATGAAATCATATATGCAGTACTGTATTTAATCTCATTTATCTTGATTGTAAACACCGATGCGAAACTAAAAACTCGATTTTTTCGAAATCATGGAAAATACAGATATATGGTTATTCCGAGAAGCCCCAGAATCAATAAAACTTTCAAAAACTATTTTTTCAGTTTTTCTGTTACAAAAATGAAATAGAAAGTTGATAAAAATTAAGTAGCTAGTGTGAAAATTAAAAAGTAAAATGATTAATCATAAATTTATTTTGATTATAATGATAAAAATGTCCATTGAGTGCCGTTAAGAAAAGCAATGAGTATAGGTTAATTTTTCTAAAAGCACTTTGCGAGAAGTTTCTCACTGAGTCGCTTTATGAAATGTATGAAAAAAATTAAGTTCGCGCTGTTGAAACGAAAATAGCTGAAATAAAAACAAAAAGAATCAGAAGCGCAGTGTGCGCAAGAGCCAAAAAGAAAAAGAGGACAACTGACGTGTTATTCGTTTTTCCGGGCGCTATACGTGCGTGCACGAACAGGCAAGTCACTCTCGGTCATGTGGAAAAATGGAACGACGATTTTCGCTCCGTACTGTGTCAGGGAGTCGCGCAGAGACAGATATGGAGAGAAAAAAGTGAGAGAGAGAAAGCGAAAAAGCACTTGTGCAAGAAATAATTCCACTCTTTCCAAAATAGAGAAAATACAAATATTTTGAGGACGAAGTTGAGACTAGGATGCATAATTGGGAGAGTAGACTGAGGTAAGGAGTGGAAGTTGGGCTATAGATTGTCGTTGGTCTTTTCTTCACACGCGAATCGTTGCTGATAAGCACAAAGATTCGTTTCCCTTATTCTTTCCGTCATTTTTTGTATGCACGCCTGAACGTACGTCTATCTGAAAGTTTGACAACTTTTTCTCGATTTTTATACGAGACAAGAGAAATAACGTGCATAAGGAGGGCAGAAAAGTGAAAAGTGGAAATATCGATGCCAATAGAATTACAGAGAGAGATCGAAGGACCTTTGGAGGATGAAAAAGGGCGCAAGTGCTGGACAGAAATCAGAAAATACAAATAGTAAATAGAAAGAAGAGATATAAAAAATATTATTGTTAGAAAGGAAAAAGAGCAGCTGACTAGCCGAGCTGAATTTTTTAGAAACCGTCTCATATAAAATATACTCACATTCAGTGCTACACTTACTATTTGGGAGTTTCTGTCGTAAGAGACACAGTGTGATCAGGTGGCGATTTTTTGTCTCACTTGCTCTTAAAGAAAGTGACGTCATTTACGTGTGGGTGAGAAAGATAGAAGATCGCCACCTGGTCACCCCGAAGAGACATGGTACAAATCCTTAGCTAAACATATTTAACAATATATTCGCATTATACTAAATATTGTTAATATAACAGATTGCGACATAACCTATAAACATTCTTGCACCTAAAGGTTTAATGCAGAAAAAAGCATCGCACACTCTATATGTTATAACGATAATATTTATTGTACATCATACTTTTTGATAATTTCTAGTAATTATCGGGTATTGACTATCGATGATTTATAGTTATATTATACATGAGCTTTTTTCGAACTATTTAAATCAAGTAATTAAATAATCTATTATTAGTGATAAACATTGGCATTTAAATTATTGATGCAGTATAGAACACCCCAAACCTTAAGAGCAATTGTTAGAAAATAGTTTTTTATACTTGGTTGTAGATTTAGTGCTAGGCAAGCTAGTACTTCCAGAGATTGCAGTTGGGTGGCTCTACGTAACGGTATAAAAGCTTGCGATAATACCTGGTATAAATGTAGTGGTCGTTGAGTTGCCAGTATTCTGTTCATAAGACAATTCAGAATATATATATATATGTAGCCAGCGAGAGAGACATGAGTAGAGCGAAAGAAGGAGGGGCAGGGGAGGGCGAAAGAGGAAGAGGGGACGAAAGAGAGAGAGAGAGATAGAGCCAGGAGAAGAGCGAAAGCGAGAGAGGGGGTTGAAGAGAGTGAGGTTTACCGACGGTTCAGAAAGCTCTGCACAAATAAGCGCGCCTTATGGATTTTTCTCTTAAGATGTTGTTAACCTGCTTTACTTTTTGATTTTATATAGCAATCGCCGTAAAAAGATAATTGCACACGGCACTCCGCGAGCGGAACCGAGGCCCGAAGAATGCTCTTCAAACGTTATTAAGGGCTCATCAATGTATTTAATCTCGCTTGTATAAGACGTTATTGAAGCAACTTTATGTTTTATAGTAATCCTTAACTTTATCGTCTTAACTTTCAATAAAAATGGAATAATTTCATTAAACGGCTTTTTTATATTACTTTCCGAAAAATTGCAAGTCCATGAGTTATCGCTGAGCTACTGCGTATTTTAATTAGAGATTCGGTCTCTCTTTACTGCACATTATATTCTAGACTGAATCACTTGAAAAATAACCATGACGAACAACAATAGTTATTGTAAGCTCTCTCCCCAGTATGTTTCTCTATGTAGGGAATAGAAGTTTAATAGTTAAATAATTTTCGCGATTCCTTTGAATGGTAAAAAACTCGATACTAAACAGGCGCGCATGATGTTATCAATGAAATTTAGTAATGGTTGCTCGTCAGCAAGTGTAGTTCCACCCAGAAGATTTTCGTCCAAACCATCCTTTGCTCGCGTGCCTCGACTCGATCTCAGCGCTAGACGGATTGGAACAGAGTGGTTGGATTAGCGCTCAACTGCGCGCTCGCCACGAGTCCTCGTTTATCAAGCTCGATGAAACTGTGAGATGCCAACCGCTTTATATGGAACCCCACTGATTTAGTCTTGCTCTCCATATAGCAAGATGCCAGAAGAATTAAATGGAAAAAGGCGAGCTGAAGGAGATCCAGTGAACCTGCGGACACACTCATTCAAACGAAGGAAAAAACCATCGCGATATCCGGGATGCACTTCGTAATTTTTCCGCCCCTCATCACGTTTTCATTTACTGTATACATCTTTATAGACTTTAAATGTTAATAACTTTTTCAACTTCTAGTTGACGATTAAAATATTTGATTATTCTGTATATATACAATCTGCTCCGAAATTTATACATGAACACAGCGCCATTGTCCTGAGCATCCAGTAACAAAAAAAAAACAATTTTCGAAATATCTTTAGAGTGTAAATGCGTGCCGAAATATGAAAAAAAAATGTTATTTCGGTATCGAACGCTAGATTCTGCAATAAAATGTTTCCGGCGCGTTCGACCCCAGCTCCAAGTGCTTTACTCTGTAGTGAATAGCCGCACGAGAAGCATGTATGGAGGTACTTTCAGGAAAATGGAGATTTCCACTCATTCTGCATGAGACAGAAAGCATCGTCCAGCACTTGCTATCGAGGTTCAATACAGAGCAAGTGGCTCGGCTAAAGACACTCCCAATGTCTTGACTGCCGTTCGCCACACTCTTCTATTTACGTATTACTGTACTTATTTACTTCACTTTTTGTTATGTCGTATTTTTAACATTTTTTAAAATTGTAGATTTGAATTTTTAACACAGCGTGTATTTTTTTATCTTAATTTAGTAAGTTTTCAATTCGATAGAATAGATATTGCTTTACATTACTTAAATAAGATAGATGATTGAAATGGTATAATGAAAATGAAATCGCATTTGACATTCAATTACAAAAGGGAATAACTGTTGCGGGCTTTAATTGTCTCTGTTTTAACAAACGATTTAATTAATGGATTTTAAGCATTGAAGCATTGAATGTAAATTATAACCTTTGAAATTATCAACTCTCTCATACGACTTCAGTGGTTATTTGTACTTCTAGTATTTCCGGTACACATCGATCGTATAATTGGGTCCATGATAATAAGTTTTTTAGTGGCTTTCTAGTTTGCAATTAACTTACCGAAAGTTTGCCGAGTATTTACCAGTGAACACACTTAAAAAGTAACCAAATAGAACGTAATTTTAGCAGCGGAGTTTTTAATAGACGTTTCCCGATTATTCATGTTAGTAGATACGGCGGGAATGAAAGAGAAGTCAGTCGATAGATGTGGAAAGCAAAAAGTCGCGTAAAAAGGAAGAGGGCTAGTAGCAGAAGAAAAAGAAGTGCCGAATCGCGAAAAAGCAGAAAGAGAGTTCTTTAAGAAGCGCAGTGGCGCCGGCAGACAAATCGGATGAACGGGGCCGAACTTGATCAAAGGGATGTCGGAGGTAGTGGCGACACATACATTCTCTTGCGAACGGTTCGCTGTGAGGTCGAGGCTAACCCAGATTCGTAGTAATCGTAGTGCGTATCGGATCAATTCTTTCCTGTATCTAAGAGAAACATAAACAGTACTTTCAACCTCTTTGATATAATTCCTAATGTACTTCTGCTAACAACAACTATTTTGCTACATTTTTTATTCCTGATCTGTTTACATGACAAATATCATCTATTTTTAAGATACCGGCTGTTTTGGTGTACTCTTTAATTTTTTCTTCTATTTAATCTAATTTCATGCTTTTAGCGTTTCTTTGGATATTCATCGTCGTTACATTTTTATTGATGCCTTGGAAATATCTAATCCAACGTACAGGTTTAGTTGCGATCAAGAAAAGTAAGAAAGCTTCGGAAAGTAAGTAGAAATAAAGTAAGTTTCGCAAATGAAAAAGGCATCTTCAGCACCATAAGTGGCATTACACGCTCGGTAAAAGCTGACTTCCACGTTTTTCCTTAAGATGTTTTAAGCCTGCGACTTAAGGTAACGAGGCGATTATCTCTTGGCTCTCTGTCAGCGGCGTACAAAGGTAGGCGCGGCGGGCAGGGTAAGGTAGGGCGTACGTTCGAAGTAACTCTAGAAATTTAAAAAGGCGTGATAAGAAAGTGCAAAGTGTCTCGCATTACAGAGCCATTTTCGAGAGAAAATGCGTGGAGGCCGCTTGAGAAGAGGCGAAGGTGAAGACGTGAACCGAAGCAGCGGAAAAGGAGGAAGAAGGAGGAGAAGACGCGAGATGCGGGTAGCTAAGTAAAGCTACTGAAGGGATGGAAAGAAGACTGGTAAAGTAATATAAACGAGAGGATTATCAGGTAAGAGCCGCGTCTATGTGCCAGGCCCTGCGTCGTTATTTAGGGTTCCGACATTAAACGCGCACTTTTAGCGCTTTTCTTCTTACGAAGGGTTTCCCTCCCCCGCCTTATCTTTCCTCACCGATACGCATATGTCTTCCTTCCTCTCTCAAGTCGCTTTGGATATTTCGAGTGACTGAGTGAGCCCTGCGCCCGCGATAAACGAATTACCCCACAGCGGAGCCCGCTGAAATGATAAGCCTGTGATACCTAAGCTAATGCTCGAAAAATAGCTTCTATATTTTTCAGCCAAAACATTCTTTAATAAAGAAGTCTGTAAATATGAATGTACTTCAACAGTAAGACTTTTTTTCATACTATTATTATATATCATAATATTAACGCGTATTGAATATTTGAAAGTGATTTTAAATAACAGACCACCAAGTCGTGAAAAGTACAGGTAAAAGGTTTTCTGCCATGATTTAAACGTGACTAATATAGTTATCGGTAATCTTACCGATAATATCATCTGAGAGCCAGATAATTTCGATTCTCATATTGGTTTAACACAGTCGAAAATTATTTGATTTAAATAGGCTGCACATGAGTTTCAAGTTTCGATAAATAATCTACTTCTTATCTACATCATTGATAATAATAACAGAAACACAAAATAATGCACAACTCTCTTTACGTGTATTTTAAATTTGAGATGAAAGTAAATATGTGCATAATATACTGCAATAGAAATCTTCGGTAGTATGACCCACACTCATACTCACTTATCTGTCAAATTTTATTTTTTTTTTACATATTTGTCGATTAGTTCTACTTTACTTAAAAGTTTAGTTTACATTGAGAACAATAATAATACCATTAACAATAATATAATGATGAAAATCAGGAAAGCACTTATTGAATACGCTAATTCTTAGCGAAAAACACTCCTAAAATTTACATTATTATATCTACTGAAAGTGATATTTTTTTAATAAAAAAGGAAAACATTGACAGCAGCATTACATAAAAAGGATTCTCCTTCACTGGTAAGCAATATGATCTTTATTCTTTGATACCGACAGAAGTTGTCTCGAAAGGAAGATTATTTTAAGGGTTAATGACCCTTTGTGACTGGAATTACTAGTCTTTACCTTGCGGAAAAAGGCTATGTTCAGTGGAAGCGTTCGACTTCCACAACGTTTCCTCTTTCTCTTTGGCTGTGTACACGCCTCGAAGCGTCAGATGAAGAAACGGAAGCTCGAAGCAGTCGAAAAGACCTTGTGTTTCGACAGCCTTTTCTTATACTTATAACAGTTTATTGGGCGATGTTGGCTTTATTAATACAATTTTAATTTCCAGCAAAACAGTGTTTCCTCGGGAAATTTATTAGATTATATCATGACGTAAAAATGAGGATGAGAAAGTATATTACTTCATTAATTTAATTTTTTATCAGATTCTTTAATATAAATAATTTTTATAAAATATTGTATGATACGCATATTACACGCAAGTATAGCATATCTGTAGGGAATGGATATTCTGATAAGAAAATAACAGGAAATCCGATATTAGCACTGATATTTTATCAGTGTGCTATACGTGACGCAAAAATTGTAAAAAATGAGACAACGATAGCATAGTCTGTAAAAGTTAAAATTTTTCTTATAGGTATAAAGCATGCATTATTATTTACTTTTCTAGCCAGACTGTAATGATATCAACATTTATATTCCAATTAGTAAATCGTGTACTTACATGAATTACATAAAATATCGGACGTGTCGAAGATGTGAGTATAAAATGAAACTAGTCCGCGTTGAAAAGCTTCTAAGCATTATTGCAAAATTCAGCCGGTTCTCCCCCTGCGAACTCTACTACTAACGGAATAAGAGAGTTACTATGAGGGAGTCTAAAGAAGATGCGACGCGAAGCAGGCCCGCGATGCGCTTCTATAATGCATTAAGGCGAAGACAATATTAATTCGTCTGGAACGATTATATCGCTGGCGAGTGCGCGGATGTGCGCCCGGGACGTTTAATCATCGCGAACGCTCGCTGGCGCAGCCGTTGCCATCGAGCGCACACTGAGGTAGCAGCAGCAGCATCGCCGCAGTCGCCCTAAGCGCGGCGCGCCGCCGGCGCCGGCGGCGACGACGACGACAGCTGTTATGCCGATAAGATTCGCGTCCTCACTGTCGCCGCGCCACCCCGCCACTTTATCTTTATCTCGCACGCGCCTCGTCATTACCGAGGCGCTGGCGCGCGTATCGTTATTGCTGATTAAGGGAGCATTTCGCAGGGAGCCACTGAAAATGAACCCGGCTGCGTCGAAAAAGAGAGCGAGCGGGACAGCCGTGTAACGAGCGCGGAGGCGGCTCTATTATGGAGTCGTTGGGAGCAATTATGAAGACGCTAGAAAACGCGAGCCGAGGCACTAATTGTGCTATGCCATCATATTATTGATCACCAGCGCCACGCTGCCGGGCCAGGGAGCGCGCGACGACCTGTACATAATAAGACTGTTTTACGGGGCTCCCTTTCAACTCTCGACACAGACCGGCTAGATGAATATTTATTTCAAAATTAAACCTCTCACTATTCAGTTCAATCAACAAGCTATTAAACTATTTGCGTTCTTATTCATTTCAATTACAGCCCAGGACCACATTTGAATTCTATGATAGGTAGTATTCATTCAAATGAGATACGTTTGATTAATTAGGTGCACGTGCTCAATTTTGCAAGAGCGCATAGTCTTCTCTTGAAAAACTCGTTGCTAAAATAGTCGCTTTATATATAAGTTTTTTCTCAGTCTTCTTCAAAAACAACATACTTTCAAAACTTTGATGACATTCTCAAAATTCCGCTTGTAATAAGTGAGTACCCAAAAAAACTTACAGCTTATTCATTGTCAAATTTATCTTATATTATTCAAATCGAACTTATTTATACCTAAAAATGATACAATTCTGGCTATCCAACATTGGATTTTAAAATATTTCCGCGTACCGTTAACATTTCTGCAAGTATAGATTTTTGCTCAATTCTCAGTTACTTTTTATTTTATTTTAATTTTATTCCCCTTTAAAATTTTTTCCGTACTCTGGCTACATCACAATAGCTACATTTGCCAATCGGCAGTTTTTAATGTTCTTTTTTTTAAATTTCTTATGTCTCAATTCTTCCAAATGTTAACAGGGTATGCGATATACTTAATTAATGAACTCGATCAACGAAAGCTTATGAACTCATAGCGTAAAGTCCCTGGCCGAATTTGAAATGCTATCTAAATTATGTAAGATACAAACAGATTATACACCGTTTCGTTTTTTTCATTTTCCCATTCGATTATCCTTTTCCTCTCTCCGTTTCACATTTTAACGAACTACATGCCGATATGGAGTATGAACGGCCACGTGTGTACCTAGGAGCAATGATTAAGCTGTATACGCCCAATCTTCTGACTACTCATTTTGTCTTCCGCTTTTCCCTTTACTATCACCTTTTCTGTTTTTCTTCTTGTATATTTTTTTATACTTTTTGCCTTTCTCAGCTCGAGTGGACTCTTTCCCTCGTACTATACTTCCTCTGCAAGTACTCGAGCAGTACAACAGCTGCTTTGTGCGAAATTCGAAGCTACAAAGAGAAATAACAGCGAAATTAGTAGCTGCTGAATGGCGTCAAATGTATAAAGGCATCTTTTTCGTTTCCCCAGTATTTAGTAGCTTTTCGGCCCCAATTTTCCTCTTTTCTTCTTTCGGCTTTGTAGAGAATTTTCGATTTTTTGATAATTAAAAGTTTCTTTTTTTGTAACAACTACAGACTTTGTAACCATAAAAGAACCGTATTGTTATTTACCCAACAAATTATAATCAAATATATTCTGTTTAATAACTTGATTTTATTTAATTTTTAACGTAAAAATAACGATAATGTTCGGGTGATTCATCCGGCAAAGTAAACATAAAAGTATAACCCGCGGAGCGCCCAACGCACAGATCTGTTATCACGCTCCCACTGCAGAGGCTCGTATTTATTTAGGCATGACTGTCTACTCACACATACGCCATGGTTGCATATACAACGCCGCGTCATATGTGTACGCTGACACAAGCGCGCGCATATGTGAGAACGAATGAGGGTCGACATCGTTTCATCGTCTGACCCTACACGTCGGGCAAGCGTGAAAAATACAGCGAGACTACTTACATATGGTGAACTATCGGAGATCTCGAAAACACTAAAACTAATACTTACTAGACTTTTCATCTGTTATTTTAATTACTATGCTTTTAAATATATCTATAAATATTAAATATTTATCAATTTTTATATGATACTATGAGATCTGTATCAAATGATGTGGGATATTAGACGAGAAAGTGAAAATTTGTCACAATAGCAGATTATTTCACAATAATAGATTATTGCAAAAAGCACGATGTTTCTTCACCTGGTTTTTGAAGCTTTAAATTGTATTGTTGATACAACTTAGATATTTATAATCATCCTCTATTGACGAACTAGACAATTTTTGCCTGAAGAGACTGGTTGACCAGCTGACGAAATATCGTTTTTTACAGAAAAAGACTTTGAGATTATTGTAAAAAATCTTCACTGCTAAAATATATTTTTTCCCTAAGGACATTTTAATAAAACTTAAAGTTGTAAATTGTATGAAACGAAAGAAATACTTTACAACACTTTTCTCTCATTACTAAAGAGTAATGATTTTTTCTGTTAATAAATGACTTGTTTATGTTCATTATAAAAGGAAATTTGAAACGGTTACGTATGTATATATGGATAAATAGGATCAGTCAGAAAAGGTAACTTCCCTATGTATGCAAATAATTACCGACCACTGTATGAATGGCAATGAGTAAATGCTTTTAAATGAGCGGAATTAATCACCTCATAGAAAATAATATAAATGAGAGTAAAATACATCCAATTTCAAGGAAATTAAGAATAGTTGTACGCGTCGAGCTAAAACAGCACATTAATTCCAAGCGTAGACAATGGATAATTCGTTAACAGTTGTTCATCGTAAATTTTGCTCTGCGTATATGTCAAGAACAACACAGCAGCCGGGACTCGCAAATTATTTACGCAGAAAAGTATAAATCGTATCCGACACGCGAGCTGCCAGAACGAGTAACATAATTTGAAATAAGCGGGACTAAATGCGTAGTTATAAATGGACAAATTTCGTTATGCTTCGAGTTTGTTTGCACTTGGCGACTGTGCGATTGTTCACGTGTACGTGTCGGGCGAAATCGTAAGATATACCGTTAGAAGTCTTGCATCCGTGCGCATATAAAATTTTCTATATTATATAATAAGTTACACCATTTTCATTATTTCTATTTTGACTCCGTTATAGAAATGAAAACACTTAAAAAATTTGATCAATACAACATTTTTCAGTATTTTTCTTCTACGTCACTTCTAGTCAACATTTTAAATGTGTTGCGGATCGTTTGTTAATTAGAAAAAAGGTTTTTTTAACATGTTTTTACGAAAATAAGTATTGGATTATTGAAAAGAATGGTTCAAGAACACATTAAATATCGCTGGACTATAAGCATTGTAACGCGGTGACAATTGAAATGTTAAGAGTTGTTCACTACGTGCACATGCGGAGAGTGCGCGGAAGAAGTGTCGATGCCCCTTTCCTCCGGCTCGCAATTCAAGGCTATTCCGGCATCTGGCGAGAGTTGTAATTGCAAAAGGTCAACGCAGCGGCGTAAGAGAGGGAGCGATGCAAACGCGAGCAGAGAGAGAGAGGGAGAGAGAGTGCACGTAGGCGGGGGAGGAAGCGATTCGATTCACGCTCGGTACCGTCCGCGTCCCTTGGCAGCTGTTCGTTCGAGCGGCGCTCAGAGGCAAAGATAATCGCATACCAGTCGCCGGTGCTACAATTTTGGAAAACTCCGCTAGAATTGATTTTGCTGAACTCATCGCACCGAGGCCGCTCCTGCCCGAGCGACACGCTGACACGTGAGTTTCCAGCTAACGAGCAATTACGGATTGCTCTGTCGCGAAAATCATAGCTGCGGTTTTCGTCGCTGCTTTCAACACCGAGTACGATTATTTTACTGCCGGCTGTGATGTCCCTATAGTATTTATTTTTCTGTTTGGCAGAACCCTTTCCTTGCTCAGCGTATGATGTTATTTTTTATTAATTTCCGTTTAACGATCAAGTATATAATGACTCATCCGATCTAATGTTACATAAATGAGATTTTATGCATAATAAGATACTTACTATAATTCAGATTAATTTTCCTTTCATAATAACGTTAGCGAAATTTGAAGTCTATTTAAAATTATATTCATCTACTTGTGAAAGAGAATTAATCTGTTGCCTAGTGTGAGGTGTTCTTTGAATTTTAACTACAAGCAAAACAATATTAGGATATTTGTTTTATTAATATAAAAAAACACCTTTTACTAGAGAGTACAACCGTCCAAGTCACTTCTTTGCACATCAGGAATGTATGGATATTTACCAATACATAATATAAATAGTATTGTGACTTTTTTCAATTGTTGAAATGTATTAACTATGTTGGTCTTCTTAACCGTAACTTTAACAGTTATTCACAATATACTCTTCTGTGCAATACGTTAATGAAAAACCTTATCTTCAGAGTAGTTTCAAGAAACGCATCTTTTCAATCAATCATTTGTTTTCTTGGAAAGTTATCTAGTGTCTTAAGTGATTAAAACGAAAAATGACAAGGCATGGATGAAATAAATCCTGAGACGTGAAAAACCCTAGAAACATATTCTATATATAAATAAGTCATTCAAAATATTATTAGTACAGTGTTTCTCAGAGTATTATTTTTTATGATTTCAATAAAGTTGCTAAAAATCTTCAATTTATTTGAATCTCGGAAAATTTTCATATTTCGGAATAATATAAACTTAGAAATCACTGTTATTTTTCAGATTCATATTTAAATAGTTTTTCTGAATTCTCTCATTAGGAAAACTATGTTTGCACTTGATTGTTCCGACTTTTTTAGCTTCGAAAGAAGGTTCACAGACGTCGTATTAATTGGCTCAGCTGATCTCATTAAAATTTTCAATAAAATTAAGAAAACTACGTTGTAATGTGTAGAATAAGTGTTCATTTTGCACCGTTATTTTCATACATTTTATATGCATTATACCTTTAGAGAGACTATCTTTTCAGTAACTCACTTAACGATATAACTAAAAATTATGTTTTGTTATGATACATTGTAGTTATAAATCTATCAAGAAAAAAATAAATGAAAAGACAGTAATAAATATAAAAAATTGGATTATCCATAAGTTTGTTGGTACCGTAGACTGAACGGATTAAACTTGTTGCGGATCTTGTGGTTCTGACTCACATCAGCTTCATTGTGACCGTAATGGCGATAGAAGGAGGCTAATACTGCTGCAGATGTCATCGACCTATGCCGAAAATTTTCTCTCACGATGTTCTCTCTCGACCATCGCTGTTCTCTAACATACGCGTATTCAGGTGCACCTATAGTTGCAGAGAGGAAGCATTACCTGCAACAATAAAGCCACTCGCGCACACGCGCGGCGTTAAGGGGAGCAAGGTTCGTGCTGTAACTATTATACAATGATGCGCGCGCTAACGAGCGAGGGTCAGTTAATTCGTTCAGTTGGCCGCAGACGGCGAGTCACGCTCGCTAAGAGTCGAGCATTGTATGCGCGCGCTTCGACGCCACGACGGTGCTGTGTCCCCGGCCGCGTTCCAAGCGAACTGCAAACGATGCTCCGTATATGCGGAACAATATGCGTATGTGTACGGCACGATGTGTATTGCGCCAGGCTCCCTTGCTTTCCACCGATCCTAATGTCATCTTCTCTTATTATCTCAACCACTTCCTCATTTTAGATCATTCAACAGTATATACACTGACCCAGGATCTCGTATTTCTGTCCATTTCGACCTAAACAATGACACCAACGACCTCGATTCCATTACGAATTTTTCTATTCATCCTTTGCTGTATCTTCATAAATCAAGATGCTTTAATAACGTACTTTTAAATTTCTTATGATTAATAATCCGATTGAAGTATGAAAGGTGGTGTTTTAATTTGCATGAACTTCGCTTTTGCTATATTAAAATAAAACTTTCCGTTCGTAATTAAGCCTTACAGACTTTATACTAATACGCAAAGGCGGGATCGCAAAAAGACGAATGTTCTTCAGCTAGTTTTTTTATAGCTAAATAAATGGTGCGTATATTTTTTAAAAGCATGATGTGGGAATCTCGGGTTATAAATAAAAACTCATTGTTTCGAGATTTAATCTTGCAATAGGCCCGAATATTTCGGGCGCCTAAATGAATTTTTGTACGGAAAAACAGAAAGTTAAGAGAAAAATTGATTTTTTTGGAGAACATCCGGAAGGGACAGTCAATGTATCGGAGAAGAAAGTACAGGGGCGAGCATGCGCGCTGGGACTTGTGTAGTCTTAGGCCGAGGATTACCGGTCTCGCGGGTTCTCCGCACTGAAATAAGAGATAACCCACACAACGCAGTACCAGCAGCTGCTGTCTTTGTCTATTCGGGCCAGAGTTCGATCCGTTAATTCCGATAATCCCTCGAATCGGTAGCAATTTCCAAACGCTTCGCTAGCGGTGGCGGTGAAGTTATTCCAGATGTCTCTCGATTAGAGCGCGTGGGCCGCGTTATTATCATCTGCGCGCGCCACGACCATCGCTGCTGCCTGGCTTAAAGCCAGATTGCCTCGACGATTACCGTTCGACAACCGCGCCCTGCCGAATGTCACGGATATCAAGATGTAAGAGAGGAGAGCCGCTCCGTCTAGGAGGTTACTCGTGCTGTTACATCGAAGGATATGTTCAAACCATTATAGATTTAGCTAAATATTTGCTTATGCTGTCTGTGGAGGCGTCGAATTTCATGGTATACATTTTATCTATTTCAAATGCCAGCAAAATAGATACAGCTGTACACTTTCTTTTAGAGTGAACAAAATTGTAAAGGTAATTTTTATGGGATAAGAGAGCTTCTTAACGCGAACGGAGCTCAACAGATGAACAATTTGTGTAACGAATGTTTATTAATCGGAAGACCAACTTCAAAGCCACATTTGTGAAAATGATGCGAGAGCGCCCACTGTTTGTACTTATGCAAGCTCTCGTCTCTGATTAGCAGCCATATGACGGCACAAATAGAGTAACGTTGAACAAGATATAAAAACAAAGTTCAGGCAATAAACCAGATTTCTCACAGACGTATAATTTATTTTCGGAACTAAGTTTATAAAAAAGAATATGTAAAGCTATAATAACACCGCAAAGTTTTTATTTCCCCACAGTCTTCAAATTAGATTTGCTTCAAATTAGATTTGCTAATACTGTTCGTCACAGTTTTCATTGTGCTATCATCGGTACGGATGTCTAGTTTTAAAATTTTTTATGCTGGAATATTTGCAAACAAATTCCTTGAGAAAGACTTATTTATGTCTGCTCTACAATACGTTTCTCGGAATACGGAGTTATAAAAGGATAATATATAGCAGATATATATATTTTTATACACCAATGCAAGTAGTAAATTTTAAATTTAGATTCACAGCTTTTCATTGAAAAATAGTCTCACAGTAGAAATAACGATCAACATTCAATAAATTTCAAGTTGAAAGGGTGTCTTGGCAAAGTTTCGAATAAGTGAAAAAGTCGTAGATAAAATGAACGTGGTAGTGAGAAGCAGGCTGAGTGCGGCGTAAAACTATCAGCGTTAGTTGAACTTTGAGAATCTTTCCCCAGGATTCTCTGGCACAGGCAGCGGCCGCTCGAATTCCCGCATATAAAGCACGCGACGTGAGAGAGAGAGAGAGAGAGAGAGAGCACAAGCGCGAGGTTTAGGGGGTCAGGAGACAACGGCGACGTGCAACGCGGCTGCACAAACGAACGCAAGAGCCGCTCGCTGGCTCTCGGTTCTCGGGATAAATTGGCTTTATTGTGCCGCGACAACGAGCGGGTGCAACTTCCGGGGGAGGATGCGAACGAGAGCGAAAAGGAACAAGAGAAAACGAGAGAGAGAGAGAGAGAGAGAGAGAGAGAGAGAGAGAGAGTTAGGTAGAACGGGGCAGGAGCGGCGCGAAAGAGCTGGTACCATGTTTAGAGGAGTCGGGCAAACAGCAGCCTACGTCGTTCCTCAGCATAATGTCGTGCTCTCGTCAGAGTACGCCCTCGCTCTGTCGCTACGGTTGTGTGTTTGCGCGGATGAGGTCACCACGTGGATGGGGCCCCCTCAAACTTTGTGCTTGTCCTCTATCGCTCTCCCGCCCCTTTATCTCTCTCTCTATGTTTACGCGTCTACGGCGCTTTAATAGAGCTAATGGCTCTCTACTAAATTAGCCACTTCCTTGTTCATTCTCCGAACCCTTTAACTATAACGGCTAGCATCCGACGAATTTTTATTTTTCCTTTCGTACCTTGTATTACAGTAAATTATCGATGTTCCTAGGAACACTGACAATTCCTCGATTAACATTTTCATTTGTTTTATTACTTTTGTTTTGCGATAAAACTACTGTTCGTATAATCGCAAAATTCATTAAATTTAATATAAATGAGTGATTAATGAAAATATCGGTCTTTACATGACCACCAATATTAGAATAGTAAGTATTATAAAATGTTACTCTCTTTTCAACTGTATCAATGACAAGTCTTTCAACATGACGACTTCAAATCGATTTAAACAGCATTTTAAACTCAATGGCTCGTTGACTTTGCTTAATTTAAAGTGCAAAACAGTTTCGGTCGCTTTGTCAATTATTGGAGAGGCAGTGGACATCTTCGTATATGTTTTGATATTACCAGCTGTGTGAGAAAAAGCGTTCTCTCGAGTGTGCGTGGTGCTGCATGAAAAATACACGTGCACTTCCTGAAGCAGAAATGCTATTAACCAGTTATAAATTTTCCGAGAGAAGTTTTCTAATTAAAAGTTCCATCAAAAATTTATTAGTTGGGTAAGGTTGAATCTTTTGAATGAATGATTGAAAATAGAAAGGCAACAATGTGACTCGTATAAGAAATTAACGAAAAGAATCAAAACTAGAGTAAATATGGATGCATTTTTAACGCATAATAGCCTGGAATCGGTATTAAAGAATTAATACCATTGGCGGTCACACATAACAAAGGAAGTTGACGGCGCGCATAATTCCGAGAAAGTTGTCGGGAGAAATGCGGGGGAATGCTGAGCGCACTCGCCTCCACGGAGATGTGTAATTTACGCTCGTCCCCTACACTGGCAATGCATTAAGGTTTATTAAACTAGAAAAGTGCTAAATTCAACATTAAATCCGCATTAGGTTGTCGACCGGCGTCGCGGGAGCGCTGAAACTATACATATACGCTGCGTAACTACGAAAACCCGACGGATGCGAGCGAGCGACATTGGGATTATCGTTGTGTTTTCTTCCCACACTCGCGAGCTGCGTGGTGTTATACACGCGATGTAGGCTAATGTTTGCGCGCATTCACGCGAGAAAAATTCCTGTAAGCACAGCCGCAAAATTTCGCTGGGAAAATTAATAAATAATAAAAAAAGCACCGGACAGACGACTGCTTTCTGTCCGCTTGACTAATTCTTTTGTTATATGATTCCAGTCAAGTTTCGCAAGCCTAGCAGATTAATGGCCTTTTTACCAAAATATTTTCGATTGGTACCAAAATTGTTTTTGATCAAAGTGGGATTTCACCATCATTTTCGGCAGCTACCCATATGTTGAATTAGATGAAATTCCGTTTGTTAAATTGTGTAAAAATAAGAAATACACATCCAATTTCAATGTCATTGAATTTTCTCAAAAGAGATATCCTGTTACTAAAGAAAAAGTGATAATATAGTTTTTATTCATGATCTACCTGAAAATACTTCAAACTATCAAGGGATTTCAATAGTTTGTTTTAGTTAATAGCACCAAGAACTAAGATTTCTCAAGAGGGCCCTAAAAGATCTATATGGTCTTCCAGTAAATTACGAGTCAAACTGCATTTTGAAACGTACGAATTTTTCGTATTTTCCTTCATTTTCAAAATTTAACATGTGGATAGGAAAAAAACCTCTCTCAATATCTTTTTAATAGAAAATAAAACGGTCGATAATAAAAAATATCGGAAAAATGCTAATTTCTGCTTCGATAATTTTATTTAAGACTAATAAAATAAAAAGAAATCACACAAAAGTAACAGTACTCAGCCTGATTGTAAATTCAAGTAAATAACCAAAAATTTGACTTTTAGAATCATTTAATTTTATTTTTAGATCATTTTTTACAAAGTGGATCCTCTAGAATCCATGTGGTTCTAACAAGTGAAAATAAGAATTATTTATTTTTTGTCATAAAAACTAATTTTATGATATAATAATGAAATAAAATTTATGTATAGAAAGAACTTTGAGCACAGTTTTACGCTTGTCCGTGCTAGTAGGTAAAATAACACAAACAAAAGCAGCTAGTTTCACTCGACTAAGATTAGTCGACTATTCAACGGAGATCATCGAAAAGCCTCGAGGATAAATAATATCTTATTAATCGTACATACTACTTACTTGGCTAGGGGAAAATGTTGATTATAGCAGGATTAAAGAACTCATTGTTGTAGCGTATTTATAAATTATTATAGATTTGCGTTTGATAAGATGCAATGCAAAATTTATGGTGGGGAAGTGCTAAAGACCGAATACGATTCAACAGTTACGACCTTTAAAAATTGGAACTACTAACGAATTAAATTCACGAAAACATACTTTTTGCAAAATATTCCAGAATAATCTATAATATTAACAAAAAAAATGAAAAAATATGTAACGGATATATTGGATTCTGTTATTGAAAAGGTTGAAAAAGCAAATAATATAGTTGTTTTTCTTTAGTTTCTAGAGTAATATTTTATTTTTTTTAAAGTTGTCTAGAATGCGCATAGAAAAAATTTTCGATTTTTGAAAATAGGGTGTAAACAAGACTTTTTTCCTATATTACGTAGTTCTATGCATGGAAAAAAATTTTTACCCGCTTTCGTGGACGCATTAATCAAGATTATTATTGTTACTTTGACAATAATGGCAATATCATTTAGCTACTTCAAATTACTTATCTTATAGGTTTAGAGACTCTATAGAAATAAAAAATTAGAAAACTGACGAAATTAACTTACATAAAGAGTATCTCTGATTTGGATCACGGATTTTTCTCAAAATCTGAGCTATGTTTTAAGATACCGAAATATGAAGGAAGCCGTAATATTAGACCCTAACGCTTCTACCAACTGAAGTTATCAACATTTTTAACTATTCAGTGTAGACAAACTTCACATGCCCGATTATAAAAAAGTAGCACTAGTTAAACTGGATGCTTAACGTCAAAAACATAGCTTTATATTCAGTATATTTGTTTTAAGTACAGCTGAAATTAATATGAATAACTTCAGTTTGTCGAAGCATTAGGGTTTAATATTTGTGTTCGAACTAACTGTAATATGTATATATTAATGCGTGTATTACATTTTTACTCTGTTACTGCGATACTTTTGTTTATTTTACGTATTGTACTTGTTTTTTTATTTTTTTTACGTATATATTATTTTTATTTTTTTTTTAAGTACTATTATATTTTATATATATTTCTTCACTGCGAGCATCTAATATTTATTGTATTACACAGATGTATTTTGTTCTGGACATTATGGGGCCTTTGAGCCTACTGCCTCTTTAAATAAATATCAATATATCAATATCAATATTAGAGTTTCCTTCATATTTCGGTATCTAAAAACATATTACAAAGTGTGAGAAATATCCACGATCTGGATCTGAGATATTATCCTTGTTAGTGGCCCAGTAACCCGAATTAGTTACCTTATTAGTAAATATTTCTTGATTATAAACATTTATTAAAATAAAATAACAGGCAAACCTATTTAAGTTCGACACGACGAAATTGGAGCGAGATCGTTAGACGCCGGATAATTCCTTCTGTGGGAATCGGGGCCCTCTGCACTAAAGTAATCCAAGTAGGCAGCCGGGGCAGAAACATATTCCAGTGTACAAAGATGCGGTTCAGTAGATATTCTCGGGTCCGCCTCACCTCCGCCCTCTTCACGCGGGGAGGAAAGGGTGCTTGTGGCCGCCAACGGAATTTTCGTCAATTTTCCGTTTTACGGACGTTTGACAAATTGTCTTTAATTGCACTCGGAGCGGTGGCGGCGACGCTCGAGGATTCAGCCCTTGCCGAGAGCAAACGGCGGTCGCGTATATAGCGACGAGCTGTCGCTATATATATATATATATATATATATATATATATATATATATATGTAGAGAGAGGCGGCGGCCTATAGCTAAGGGGTTACGCGAGTTCATCTGCGAATGCGTTGCGGTCGGCAAAGCCAATCGAGCCTCGTCAGTTTGATTGCTGTCGTTGTTATTCCAACGATCCGTCTACTGGGGAGCGCTGAGCTCGAGGTGTCTCCCGCGCGTCTCTGTCTCGTTAACAAACCTTGTCGAGTCATCGGATCTCTCTAACTATACGCGCCCGAGCCGGATATGCGTGTGTAAGCGTGCGACTGAGCTGTCGTCGAGCCCATTGGAAAACGTGTGTTCATACGGCAGAGCTTGCGCCGCTCTATTATTAGGAACCTTGGCTGTGCTACGCCTGGAAAAATCTCTCTTCAAATCGTACAAATGCCTGGCTACCCCTTTTCAACACACAGGGTTAACAAAATATATACTGCAACCTAATTCTGGTTATTTTCCGTATTTTACAACTTGTGTATCCGGGTAAAAGTGTATATAACTTCAATGCGCTGATTACGAATAATCTATATATTCATTTTAATATTAGAACAACATTATAGCACTAATGCTTGTCTATAGTGGTTCTGGATAAGAGGAATGACGATAAGACATAATTGTCAAGTAAAGAAGTAATCTGAGGAAAGAAAAATTGAAAAAGTAAGGTTTCGCTTAAGTGATGCGGTAGCATAATAAAATATATATGGGGTGGAGTTAAGAAGAGTAGGTATAAGAAGGCTGGCATGCATTTGCTCTTTCTCTCGCTCTCTCCCTCCAGTTGACGTTTTCATTCTTCGATCCTTGCTCATAAATTTTTCTTGGTATTAAAGTGCTTTCCTCCTTCCTTCTTTCTCCAGCGCCGACACACTAGGCGGTGGGTACCGAGCTCTAAAATCTTTTTCTTTGCGGCTTCAGTTTGGAGAAAGGTGAGCTAGCGGGACAAATAAGAGACAAGATGAGAGTGTGATAGAGAAAGTGGGGGAGTACGAGGAAGAAGCTGGGAGCAGAGCGACCCTGCCGATACGCGTGATGCATATTTCAAGAGGAGTCAATACCGACAAACAAAGTCGACAAAGGAAGCGCGGGAGCTCAGCATGCACACACATGTACGGCTTCCAATGCCGAGAGGAAATGCAAATGTATAACTGGAGTAACGCCGAAGCTCTTACTGACTCCATGCACTGATCGACGCGTGCAATTGAAACTTGCCCCTTTCCCTCGCTGTTGCCAAAATTAACGTTATATACCCAGGGCTTTTTTCCAAACTTCCCACATCCCCTATGTATATATATTATTGGATTGGGAGGCTTTGGCTATTGAAACATTTTAGTCGTTGAGCTTTTCTATTTCACGGATTTCAAATATTGATTCGCCTATGAAAGGTTCGTATTATTGGGAGAATGTAAAAATTCGAAAATCCTATGGAAATTCACCTAACTGCTTTTGATTGACACTTACTTTCGGCTCGAAAATTCAATCCGCTCTCTTCTATCTTGTACAATTATTAAGTCAAGTGTAAAACACTGATGTTTATTAATTTAAAAAAGTTATTAAAGTTAGGAGCTAGAGGAGCGCCGTGGGGCATAATAAATTCAATCAATTAGCCGCGCGCGCTTACGGAAAAATCAATTGACGCTAGGGGAGCGATAAATTCCAAGGATAGAGTCGCTGCCTGGCCATCGATGATGACGCTTAACGAGATTGGAGAGGATCGGCGTGAGATATGAAAACGATTCCTCATCGTAACGAATAATCTTGGGCGTCATCCCGCTGGGCGTATAACAGCGTCAAGCGCGCGTGCAGCGTCGCGTTATCGGTTCCGCGCTCGCGCTATACCTATTTTTTATCGATGCCGTTCGATCCAATAACGCCGATATTGCTTGTCGACCATAAAAACAATCGGGTCACGGAAGTGCAAACAAGTTAATCCCGGCGCTCTGGTATGTGCCTAGTGAAAATCCTCGATAGTCACGCTCGGAAACGAAAAGTATATCTCGTCATTAAAAAATCACGGTCCAATGTTTCTTTTTCGCTCGTGTTGATTCTCGCATCTTACACATGCTTGATGCACTAAAAATGCTATCCGCTTTTATTAAATAAGTATATGTATGTGCTCATCCGATTCCTCAAAATTAGAGGGTAGTATATATATGACGCGTTTATTCGCGTATGTACGCTGAAAAATTCCAGGACAAAGTTCCATATTTCTCTCAAGTTAAGCGCGCAGCGAAATATTCAACTAATGTTTTAAGATCAGCACATACGTTAACTGCGTAATTCACGTAAAGTGTTGAGCTTGCATATGCTTTCATAAAAAGAACGGTCCGGGTGGACAAACACGACTTATGTGAGATTACCATCCGGCAAGAGCAGTCGCTGTTTCATGCTTATGATTTCGTGCTTCCATTTTAATAGCAATTAAGCTTCGCGCCATATTCATTTGCTTCAATGACATCAAACTTAATTAATTCATTAGATTAATTAGTTTCAGTTTATTATTGTCAGTATACATTTTTTTTCATTTTGTATTGCAGAATAACAAAAATGATATATTAAATTAACTCTTTCAATTCACGCTTTCAGTTAATATGACGTAATAGAAAAAGATTCTCTATAGATTTTTTAATTTATTGCTATCCCAAATCGAAAAAGTGGTAGTATATTGATAAAGTACGAGAAGCTGAGTAACAAAAATCCACAGACAATAAATATAAGGATCCCATGAATATTCCTGCTTATCGCCGAGATTGCCTAAGTTATCGAAAGAAGAGCAAATCTTCTGACATCAGAACGAGCACGTATATATGCACATCTACTCTAAAAATGAAAATACTGTCGCACAGAAATCTCATCGGCAAACAAGTGATAAACAATGATTCAATACGTTGTACGTTACACATATAACTATTGGGCGTAGCTGTTGATACTGACCGGTGACTTCGACAGGCCAAAGTATGTATCGCAGTGTGTATCGCCTGAGGATATATTCGAACGCAAGCTCGCACAAATATCGTCATATTTATTTCAAGGAAGAAATATACTAGAGCAACTGCCTGGAGACATGGAAATTTCCTTTTTGTCCTTTGACACAGCGTCACGTATGTCTAATAGAACATTCGCCAGGAAATTCGTAGTTCTAACAAAACGTGATGAAGACATTTGAGCAAAAGATAATAATTGCGAGTTTATACTATAAAGTTTTCTAAATTTACTAGAAATACATATTATAAATTGAAAAAATAAACATAAATCTTAGATTTAAGTTTTCAATTTTTTCTGACAATGATCTTTTGGTTAATTGAATTTAAAACAGTTACTTAAACATTAATAAAATATCAAACATTTTATCGAAAAACTCAAGTGATTAAATGCTGTGATTAAAATTAAAGTCATATATATCAATCATAACACCGAAAATAATAATGTAAATAACAAGTATGCCCATGAACCAACATTATTGATTGAAATTTTACTCAAATACTTTATCGAAAGTTTTAAAACATGCTTTATTTCTCGTAAATTATGTTATTCGATTTCAACCAACAAATATCACATAACATTAAAATGTTGCTCAAACAATTTAAAATTTAACTTCTTTAATGCGGAAAATCCTAAACATGATTGTATACTAATAGTATATTGTCAGTCACAATTTAAGGTACGCTGTATTATTCAAAGTCATTTAAACTTGACGGGTCCTTAATAAATTTTAATGCATGTACACATTTACCGGATAATTTTATAAAGCTCATTCTGTAATGAAGTTCAGTAACATACAATATAAAAAGCTGCTTTTGTAATTTCTAAAAAACGATTGTAAAACTACTCACCAATTTTTTCCGAATCCTATTTTAAGAGTGAGCAGAATTAGAGCTTAAAGTAATTCAGTCCAGGGGTAGGACCCTTTGTCCTGTAGTGCGGAGGAAAACCAACTAGGCAGTACAGATTAAAACTGTAAAGCTCCCATCATTTTTGTTGTGTTCTTCTGTGCGAGAGCAAGAGAATTATCTCGGTGAATTCTGCAAGCGTGTTCGCATAATTTTCAATAGCGCGCGAGTGCCGTGCAAAGAGGCTTAATGTCCATTCAAAGGGCTCACACGCTGGTGAGAGAGGGAAGCTTAAATGTAGCGGCGACGAATTCATTTTCGAGTGAGTTCACAACACCATGAATTTAAATGTTAAACTTTTTCACATGAGAATTATAGTTGCGCGCACATATAAATCACATACGTTCGGATGGTGCAGTGTATATTTTTTTATGCATCACATTTTTGACTATTAAGAGCGAATTACTTCTTGTTCTACGTCTTCGTAATACCCAATCATAAAGCACACACTTCAAAGATATATTGCATATACCTTTTAGCAATGTATGCGTGTAACTTTTATGGAAATTAATTAATGTTTAAAAGGTACAGTCAAATCTAAGTAATATTATTAGCATTAAACAAACTTGATAGTTTAAAAAAAAATATGTTAAAGTAGAACTTTTTTAACCTATAGCCAGTATTCTTAACTATATATTTATATTATTTACCACCAATCTGTTTAATTTGCGGTGAACATACAAAGTGTATAAAATCGAAATTTAAATAGATATATATTATTTTCTCATAAATACATTAATTTAAAAAATTTCGACAAAAACAAACGAAAAAAATTTTTTGGAACGTTTAATCGATCGAATTAGTAAGATATGTATTTATATTTTAAGACAACGTTTCAGCGTTTAGTTTGTCGCTTTTTCAGATTTCTATTTATTAGAAACGTTCAAATACGCTATACATTCTTAAAAACAGTTAGATTACATTAGTTTTTATAAAGTTATCTGTATTTATATGGAATGAAAAAGAAATTTTAAATTTACTCGTGAAAGGCGTCACTTTGTCATTGAAATTAGAACGCTCACATATTCAAATCTAAAATCATAAAAACGATAAAAAAAATAATTAAAAAATAAATAATCAACTATAGAATGACCTATTATAACTTCATTCCTAAAAATTTTAAACATTTGGAAATTTTAAGAAAAATTTTAATTTGAATTTTGGCTGTCCTTCTGTTATGCCAATATTACAAAAATACAAAATTATGCCATGTAGCAATTGTTACGGCAACATAAGACAAAAAAATATTGAAATCAATATCAGTAACATGCATTTGTTTGAATATCAGAACAAACACCTTATTTTAAATTACGAACTTTCTTCTTATTAAAATATGACTTCCTCGATATAAACGTTTACCAATGTTTATCAAACTGTTTGTCAATTTTTTAACTAAAAACTTTATATCACGATTATTTTATATTACTATAACAAATGATTTTATATGTGAATATATCATTCATTATTGATGTTATAAAAAATAACTATATTTTTAAGAAGTTGAATTTTTATGAAGCTAATGCCTGCTGTGATTTAAGTTGATTGATTAGATACTAATGGAGTATACAGGAAATCATTCTTATTTTTATGTTCTTTTTAATTAAAGGCCCAAGAAGTTCTTTAAGAAGTTCTCTTTCTATTTCGATTTGGTTTGGTTTAGATTGGCTTTTGGTTAGCGTTAGGTTAGTTATACTACCCAATAAAGTTGCTTTATTTTCTACCATGGTATTTTTGACTTATGAGCATGAAAGAGATTTCTAATATTCAATGACATATTATAACCAGCTAATCTTAAGCGCGCTTCCAGCGCGCAACAAAGAGAGACTCCAATAGCGGTTTCTTTTTGTGCCCAACGTAGTTTTTGAAGGAAAGAACATAAATTGATGCAACAAAGCTCTAAATAATCGTTAATGCATGCTGTAATCAAGTTTGTTATTAGTTTACCCTTTTAATCCCTTTCAACAATGGAAAAATTGAAAAACTACCCCAAACAGGGGATGAAAAGTACTTCATGCATAAAAACGTGATTGAAATAGTTTTATAGTTATGTTATTTAAGTAGGTAAAATCGCGGTGGTATATTTACGTATAGTATCTACGTGAATTTTTCAATATAGCACAATATCAACCCCTAAAAACCTCAAACTACCCCTATCAGAGAACGGAAAGTACATCTGGATCATAAAAGTAGGTAGAATAGTGTTTAATACTTTTAATAACAGTATAATATGTACCTCAATTATGCTCATTTGGCGACGTTGAAAGAGGTTGAGCGGGTAAACTAATAACAAACCCGGTTACAATATGTATTAACAATTAATTTGAGCTTTGTTGTGTCAATTTATGTTTTTTACTTCAAAAGTTATATTGAGCGCAAAAAAGGGCCAATTTTCAGCTTTTTTTTGGGTCTCTCATTATTTTGAGTGTGATGTTTTTAATATAAATCAGTTTTAATTATTCAAAAAAAATAATATGACAATTAGTTTGTTTTTATTCATTTCAAATTCATACTGCGACAATATCAGAATATTTGTTATGCTTTTTCGAAAATGGAATCTAATAATTAATAAAAATATTAATACATGATATATATAATTATTTTACTAAAGGGGAAATATTGTTATTTATTTATTTAATCCGATGTTCATTTTGTGTACGGGTTCCTTCATTTGATTTTGACCCAATAAAGTTGGCGTATTTTTTACGAAGATATGGCCGTCAAGTTTACAATCTCATTCTCTAATTCAGAAACCCGAAAAATATTGTGAACTGTTAAATTTGAAGGTTAAATTTATTTATTCTTGTACGAATTTTAAATTAGTTAAGTTGACATAGGAACTACAAAGTAAAATGAAAAGAAAAGGCTAAACGTCGATAGTAGTTGTAATACACTTGCAATAGTAGTACGTACCTTGCTGTTTCGGGAGAATCGTTTGCCTTAATACCCACGGTTGAGACGATCGGTAGTACCTGCGAACAAGAATCCAAATTGAATGAAGTTGAAATAGTCTAAGCTGCGACAGATTTAACCTAACTTAGGGTAAAGACGTGATTGGGTGCAGTTTAATTCGCTGTTCGCTCGTAGAGCACGTCTTCTACCTTCGATCTTTGCCCCTCAGTTTCTCTTGCTCGTTATTCTCATTTATACTATATTTTACTGTACTCTTTATTGCTAACTATTTTTATCAGTGCTCGAAACTTTAAATATACTTGCTTCAAAAGTATGATCAAACTACTTTTATCTTGAAAGCGTTATTCGCTCAAGTAACTTTTTAACGAATAAATCTAACTAATTATGTGAATTCTAAGAAGTGAAAATGTCGATAGAAACATATTAATACTGATCCCAACTATTTAGCATTAAAATTTTATTTTTTCGGAAGTTAAGAAAATTGGAAAAAGCCGTTTTTTTGTTTTCAAGGAAATAGATATATTTTACTGATGTTTTAAAATTGAAAAGGGCTCTTTTAAAAATATGCCCTTTTGTTTTTTTTCTTTAACAAATATCATAACAATTGATATATTTTTTCAACCTAAACTTAATTTGTGTACAACAACCAAGTTTTAAAATGATTAAGAACAATAAAAATCGGTTTAGTATAGTAGATTTGTAATTCAAAAATGCAAAGCAGAGAGATTTATTTCAATTATTTTAATAGCACAATCATAAAATTCATACGATGATTTCAGTTACAAAATATATCCGTGATGTGTTAATTTATTCAATTGCTATTAATGGATTGATCATAATATTGTAAAGGATTGTTTACAACTACGGGGTTGTACCAAGTTAGTAATAAAAGTTTGCGAGTTTTTATATAGTTTCTGTAGGCGGATTGATTAATCATTAATGAGAAAGAACATGAAGATTGGTTAAATAAAATCACGTTAACCTGCAACGCGCATTATGGCACACTCACAAAAGAATTGATTTTAAAACCTATAGGGGCGTAAAGTTCGATCATTGACGTCTATATATAGCGGGCGTAATGCGTCTATTTTCTGCTCTAGGATACAAATGAAATGTCGCGTTCGGGCTTGTCAGGTACGATGTGCTACGTCAAGAATAAAGGGAACAGGAAACTTAGCTTTGATAAATAAAAGGATACAACGACGAGACAGGCCGAAAACACGAGAAAACGCCGAAAGAGTTATTCACGTTTCGTCCCGGGCCGGCTTTACAGGACTCGTCAGCAAGGAATCCGTAGAACAGGAGACTTCAATCCTACGGGCGAGCCGGCCCTGCTTTGTACGCGGCGCGTGACTACTTACGGGTAGTTTAGTTTACCTATGCTCTTCCGGTAGAATGAAACGTCGGTGATCTTAGGACACGGTATTAGGCGCAAAAAGCTACTATGTTCTGAGTAGCACGGCCGCTCGCTTGGGCCTTATATGGAGGGTCGCAAGGGCAATAAACCCGAAGGGCGTACGTGAGGGCTTCCGCGCTCGTACCCTTGTTGGTCAATGTCGGATTGACCCATTCGACTAGGCGAGCCCTTTGGCTGTATGCCCTATCTCGATT
>JAWWEQ010000031.1:2951924-2983106 GCA_035583055.1 Torymus tubicola
ATATATTAATTAGACACATTCAAACTTTTTTCTACGGAAATATTCTTATATACCCTTTGATTTTCATAAATTTTCTAAAATTATATTGAAGCGCGAAATGTGCTAGTCTTCGCGGGAAAGTTGAGATGTGCTTGTCTTCGTAGAGAGCGACGATATAATTATGTTCATTCTCAAAAATGTGATGACCGGAATGTCTTAAACTAAAACTTTATAAATATTTGAACTTTGAATTTAGCAAATAAAAGAATATTGAAAAAACATTGTTAGTTGAAAAGGGTAGTAATATCATTTTATACCACAAAGGCGTAAAATAGAGTTTTATGCTTCGAGTGGTAATCGTTACGCATGAAGGCAGACGAAGCCGGCAGGAATGCTGCGCGATCACACGAGGGTGTAAATTCCTACGCTCGTATGGCGAACATTATTTTTTAATGCAGTGAACGTTATACATCTCTCTCGCTTTGATTTGCCGACTTTAAATAAGGGGTTGTCACTTATAAAGGTATAAAATTGATACCATATGGAAAGTGTATTTTCGGCTGTTTATGGCAAAAAGCACAATTTTTTCAGGTGGTGTGAATTTTACGCCCCAGAGGCCGAAATCTCCACTTTCATCCTAACAAAATAATCTGCTTTAAGTTACTATAGCTTTCAAATTTAATATCCTAAAATATTCTTGCTAAAATTATTATAACGTGAATCAAAATATAAGTAGTTGATACTTATCAATAGAAAAGCAAAAGGTTATGATTCTAAATTTCAATTTGAAAACATCTGACAAGAAAGTTTGCGAATCTTACTAATAATATAGAAGCTTTTAAACTTTAATAGATCTGCTGTTCATAGCTTCTTTTTTGTTCACACATTTTGCAATACTAGAAACATGACTGGTTTTTTCTTTATTGCCCCTGTATAACGTTTTTTTAATTTTTTTTTCTTTAGATGCTTTATTTTCGACATTTGATCGTCTACGATTTCTTATAGTTTTAAAAAAAATTATTTTTTATAAAATAAAATCTTTGTTGTTCAATTCATTTTGTAATTGGTAAAATTATAAATCGACTTCAGCTGAATATCCGAAAATTTATGCAACAGTAGCAATTATTTTGGGGTTTAGCATCGTACTCACTAATTTAATAAATAAAATGACCAAATTAGGAAAATTATAAAGTATTTGAGATTCATAAATTAGAAAAGAATGGTTTTAAGAATTACTTCCCTACAAATATCAAAGAAAAAATCTCACCTCTTGCCCGTTTTACTTTCTATAGAGTTTTTTTAGTTTCTATTTGATAAAATTACAAGTAACTATAAAAACTGCAAAGAACTGGCAATAACTAAAATAAACAGTTTAGTATTAGACATTAATATAACAGTTATATAAGCAATTATCCTATCATAACATACGTTATGACCTTTTTTTAATTGGTTTCTGAGGTGACTTCTTTTTATATTTAAACTTATGCAAATATTCTGATGATCAGTCTTTGTAAAAAATTACTTTTTCATTTTAAATAATTTGATTAAATTTAATGAATTCAATCTATTAGAAGTTTTAATTAAATATTTAATATGCAGTTAATTTCTATATTATCATATATGTGTGATCTAAATAAAAATTATGTAATTTATGTATTTGGCATGCACATTTTCATTAGGCAATATAATCTTCATGCTTGAGTTGTTTTATTAAATTAATTTCATATTGTACTGGAACCTCCTTTGTGAAACTGTGACATTGAAAGTAAATATTTTTCAGAAATATATAAACCAAACATAATATTTTTCAAATCTGACATTATAAGTTTCGAATATCTATTATTAAAATACTTTTAAGAGCTACGATAACTCAATTAGCTAAAGTGGGTAGTTAAATTGGGACTTCACCGTCATTTATTATTAATTATTTATTATTTGCCTTCTATATGTTTAAGTTTATAAGTACTTTGTTATTCAATTTCAATATAGTTTTTATTTTTCTATATAGGTTCTTAATTTCAATAATGTTAAATTGATTATCCGATAATATGTACATTTTATGTAGATTATTTTCATCGATAATAAAATTATCGTCTTTATATATACCTTTCAATTGTTTTCATCAACATACACATATATCATTGGGCTGAAATTAAAAGTTTTTTAGGATTTTATCACCTAGTGGCCCAAAAATAGGGACTGCTCACGCAACTTAGGACATAAATATTCTTCTTATAAAGCGATTAAATTAAAGTTATCTTATCAAAAATATTTAAATAGACATATTTTATTCTATGATTCCACGTTTTTTCTTGTTAAAATAAAAACTTTATGATTTCCAATCCACATTAAGGTTTTATGATTTTTAAAAATCTTGTAATTTCGCTCAACCCTAACACACACTCATTATCTCCTCATTTTATTATAGAGTTTCCGTTACAATTATATCCATTAGCTCTTATCTAATAATTCATTGGATCCTACCCCCCCCCCCCCCCACACGCACTCTCTCTCTCTCTCTCTCTCCCCTCCTTACACATACATTCTATCTCTCTCGCTTCCTCGCGTAGTTTTGTTGCACAACAAAATAATGCTGCTGTTTCTGAATCCGATCCAGCTTTATATCGTCCAGCAACTATTTCGCTCTAATCTCGGCTATGTTTGAATGTCGATCTGGACTTCGCCATTCGACATTATATTGCGAAAAATTGAGCCCAACTCAACTTCCATCAGAAAATAAATTTTCTTATCTAATAAATTTTAAATTAATTATTTAAATCTAATCTAATAAATTTTAAATTAATTATTTAAAATTTATTAGAAAAAGTTATTAGAAAAATCTTTCTTATCTATTAAATTGTCTACAAAACGATATCTTGAAATCTATTAATTTAATAGAAATCAACTAAGAATAAATTATACGTAAATTTGCCATTATTTAATTGCTTTGTGATGAGTTTAGCAATGGTTAGAACAATAGAATGAAACTGACTAACTTGTATTGATTGATTAATTAAATAGGTAAATGGGTCAACCAAATCTACACTATATTTAAACTTTAACGTGTACATGCGGGTTCATTCGGTACAATACGTTTTGGTTGTCTGTAAAAACAGTACTTTCTATTAGAATACTATCAAATTAAAACAAATAAAATCATATATAGCACACACATTAATTTATATGAAAAATAGATAGGGTTTTAACAAAACTGCTTCATTAGCAAATCTGAAGCATTTCTATCATTACAACTTAACTACTCCTATATCTTCAAATACATTTTTTTACTTTAGTACTCATAAGATATATAAATGTTTGAAAAATATTTACAAATATACATAATCTTGTGTATTTCTAATGCTGCAGATTAAGAATATTATATTACTCGAAAAGGGTATAAAGTAGATAATATTCTCGACCGAATCAGTTTTTCATCTAATCAAAGGATGAGTGACAATCAAGTTGAAGGCATTCAAGTAGGCACGAATTAATTTTTGTATGTTTAAATTATGCCGTAGAGAACCACGTGCTGAAAAAAAAATTAAAATGAATTTAAGCGTAATGTCGTTTATGCACGTACGTAGTTGAAATTGTTCTGGAAAAAGGTAAAATTTATTCGCGTAAAACAACTTTTGTTCGTTTTATATGATGTATAGGTATTCGCTATTATATCGGATTAACTTCTAATGTCACTTTTGCGACTTTAGAAAATTGGAAAATTGGAAAATCATACATTTTAGAGATAAAAAAAAAGTATTAATCGTGCTAATAAAGATCCAATTTTCATAAGAAGTCGCAGCAGTCTACGAAAGTTTACGACTTAAAACAATTAGAATACCGCGCAGCAGTAGCTTCGCAGGTGCTGAGCGCATTGAGGAAATGGGCTATTGACAGCTCGATTAAAAATCTCCACTATGATTCACAACACTTGGCGATCGTCCAGATTTTCAATAGAGTCAAGCGTGGCAATAATACATTTGAAGCGGTAACTGCAGTGTAAAGCCAACGCATTGGCACTTGTGTATGGCGTGTCCTGTTTCCCGGTGTCGGAGGTCGCGAGGCTGCAAAGTCGCGGCGTATGAATTCACGGCTCTCGGTAATTTCGACGCACCGCGACGATAACAACCTAGTAATACGAACGTTGCATTATTAATAAAGCGACGCGAGGACCGCGTTACGCCACACTATAACGAAGTAACACGCAAAATGCAAATTAGACATTGCACATTCCGGGTTTTTGCCACCGGCCGTGCCACACGTTGTCGTCTAACTCCCGCGCGTACACGACAAACTGTATATATAAAAGCAAGCCGCTACACTTTGACCTCGCGCCCACGGTTACTCTCATCTCGCTGCATTGATGGACTAGTTCTGCTGTAAAATCCACGACTTTGTAAAGTGGTATATACCGATAGCTGAGACGACGTTTTATTTTTCCTTAATTTTTTCTGAACTCTGTAAGAAAATTTATCTGCTTATGGGGGCTCGAAACTTCCATAATCATAAGGAAATAAAATTATTTTTGCTTTCATTAATGAAAATCTTAAATAGTGTATTCCAATAGAGTTTAATGGATTTTTCTAGTATTTTAAAAATTAAAAACAAAATATTTATCGACAAAGATTGTGATTTATTTTTTTGTTCTCACATAGTATTTTCTCGACTATTTATACATTTTACCTTATCGATCTTATTGAAGATACTTCTGTTTTGTCTTATAAGAAGAAGCTTTTTTATATTAAAATGAAATGTATTTTATTTTTTAGCACATTTGGAATCGATGTATATATATTATTTTTGTAACATACACATTTATGTATATAAGAAGCCGATGAACTTTTATTCAGTAGATTACTTCAAATTATTTAAAATTATTTATATCAGTTTTTTCTTAACCATAAACAGAAAAAGTTTGGTAAATCTAACAAGTGTTTTTGAAACACATTACAATGCATTCAGTTACATTTCTGCTAGTTGAAAAAAGATTCTAACCTAATAACAATGTGACGGTAGCCGAACAGTCCGAATTCCTGTGTTTTGGTTCTGCTAGAGACGTGTATCACGCACTCTAGGAAACACGATCAGGCTACGCGTCACTATCTCTATCTCGTGTGTGCACGAGGATAGAGATCAGTGAAACGGATTACCTTATTTGTATGTCGCGCCCTCTACCGCGAACATCCGGGCACACGTGTGTACACGTTGCACCAGGAGTCGGCAGTCCTGGACTAACTTTGGCCTTATCGCCGTGTGTGCACAACAGTAAAGACAAATGTTCGTCATGGAAAAGCTAGTCCGCCTACGTTCGTATTATAGTTTATGGCGGTTACGGTCGGGATATTATTCGTGAAAGGTAACTAGGCGTAGATATTATCGGACAACAATAAGGATTCGATGTGCGGACTAAGCGGAATCGGTCAGCGATGTCAAAAGACACTGCTGCCAACGTAACCTGCGAAAGACATTGGAGAATTCTCCAACTTTTGGCATCGCTGGAATTGGTTTCCCTGACCCGTGTATTCACGGTGCCAATGTTGGATTGAGGATTATATTCGGACCAGGAAACGTTCGGAGAGTGTCTGTCTGTAGTCGCAAGCGTCACGACTTATACAGTCGTTCAGCCAGCGCGAAGTCTGCGCGAGCAAAAGTACGAGGGCGTGAACGCAGCGATGTCAAAAGGGGGAGAATTCTCCAATGTCTTTCGCAGCTTTAGGTTGGTTGTAGCACTCAAAAGCAACTTCTCGTCATTGGTAAAACGAACGTCGCAGTTACGAGCGTCGCGGCTCATCCGCCTGCACGCAATTGGCCTTAGGGCGGATTCTCACGCGGCGACGTGAGTGTCCGCGCACAAGTAAAATACTAACCTAACATGACCGCGCTACTAACCTACCCTGGCGCACTGAGTGATATAATACTAACCTACGCGATTAATACTAGCAACGAAACACAGCTGCTTCGTTGCAACAATATGACGATATCGGTATCAATCTAGAAGTGTAGAGTACCCAGTCAGAAAGCTAATGCTGATAAAGTATATCTTTTTTAAAATTGTTAAGTATTGAAAAATATTATTCCTTTGGGCCTCGACATGAGAAAAAAGACAAGGCATGAATAAAAGCTACAAAGAGGAACAGAGCGCTATGTTCCCCGTTGTTTCCCTGTGTATCAATGCGCATTTATTCTAACCTGTAGGGATGTGTGTAAACAAAATATAACGGTAATGCAAAATAGTTATGTTATGTAAACATTAAATATTTTAATAATTTATTATGTAAGTATAACCATTTAGAAGTACGGTTATATTTTGTTTACACACATACCTACATGTTAGAATACATCCACATAGATACACAGAGGAACAACGAGGAACATAGCGCTCTATTCCTCTTTGTAGCTTGTATTCATGCTTTGTTTTTTTCTCATATCGAGGCCCTTTAAATAATTTTAGCGTTCGAGATAATCTATTTCATTCTCGAACGATCTCGAATCTCGAAATCAAATATCGAAATAAACGAAAGACGAATATAGGCGCGTGTAGCGCGCTGATTAACCCTAATTTTAATCATTCTGAAAGGGTATGATGCATATTATCGATTTCAATCAGTAAGCCTAACACTTCTGAGACATATATATAATATATGTTGTGTGTGATAGGAGTCTATATTGAACCTGATGTTTACTTTGAGAATGTAAGGTCGAGAATTAAATCACATCCAAGTTTTTAATTTTTTACAGCTTTTCAGATATTTTGTCATATCTCTGTTTATGCAGTTTATTATAGATATTGTCAATGATCATGAAAATTTAATGAAAAAAATTTCAGAGAAAAATAAATATAAAACATTTTTCTGATGTTAAAACCTAACGTTAACCTCGTTAAACATAAAACAAATATTTAGTTGTTATATTTTCGTTTAAATAACCAGTGCGTGGTGTATTTTCTTGTACATTATTTAATATTTTCTACTACGTATTTAAGAATTGTAATATAAATCTCTCGCTTTAACTAGTTTTCTTTTAGTGATTATCTAGAGAGTAGATGTTGGCTTCTTAAACATACCGTGTAAATTGGAGGGAGCCCAAAGATTAAATCTTACTGTTTAATTTACTGGTCCATTTTTCCTGTTCACATCTCAGTTTTGTTTTATGACGTGTTATTGGATTGCTAATTTAAGAATTAAAATTTTTTAAAATTCATCAAAGCGATCTCGCGCTGTATTCTACGTTTGCTATTAAGAAAATTCTATTAAAATCAATCTTTCTGAAATCAAGGGATAGCGTAATGATTCAGCGTTTCCATTTGAGGCCTGACCATTATTCAACGAGACGAACTACTCAAACTTCTTATCTGTTTATCTTCATTTGAATAATAGTCTTCTCGTTCATTTCTAATAATACTGAAATTCTTGGCTGGCCAGCAGGAAATTAACTCGGATCCACGATAATTAAAATTAATACCATGGTTAATTTAAATATAAAAGGCTCAGCCAGGTTATGCAGTCTTTTGTGTCAATTAGTCCCTGTTGAAGTTTGAAAAAGGTCAGAACATCCAGTTTTTTAAAATTATCGATTCTTTTAGAAAAATAGTGGGATCTACATCTCATACTCAATTTATTATACACAATACATAATTTACTGTAAAATTAACTACAGGATGACTTAACAGTAAAAATTTGCAATTCATTACGTCAATTCAAAGCCGAAATCACATACCGATGACAAACGAGCCTAAAGCTCAGATGGTACAGATAGGTCACATAGAAAACTCAAGCTTGCATATCTCTTTCTCTCTCTCGCTCTCTCTATCGTTCTCCCTCTCTCTCTCTCTCTCTCTCTATCGTTCTCTCTCCCTTCTTCACATTTCCTCGCTCGCTGGCTCTCTGTTCTGGCGAGCCGAACAAGTTCCCCATTCACACGTGTCACGCACACACCTCAAGTATGTTGTCAGAGTCGTGCCGCTCGATTAAGAAACACGATGGCGGCAATCTGGGGGTAGCAAACCGAGATAGAGCATACGCGCATACACCGCGGCTTCTCATTTCTCCTCGGGGAGGCGAAAACGACGAAGGCGACAAAGGCCAGCGAAGGTGGCGCAGATTGAGACCGATAACTTACAGTTCTTTGCCCGCACGACGACGCTCTGGAGAGGGGATAAACGCAGTGCTGACATCTCGTATTTCCTACGCCCGCGATTCGAGATCTCAATATGTTTCGATATAGAGTAAGTTGCAGAAATCAAACAAAAAATATTGTTTTAAAACATTTCAAATGTTTATGGGTTTAATTATTTTCGCAGAAAGTAATTGTTCATTGCTTTGCAGTAAAATAAAAATAGTGCGACTGCTCCATGGCTGATATGGTTAAGGCGTCGGTTTGATTACATCACAGTAAATACCGCACTTAGCTTCCCAAGACAAGGCTACGCGAGGTTGTAGGTTCGAATTAAAATATATTGATTTCTTTCAACGTTACGGCACTTTGAAATTGAGCACCAATATTAGGGATTAAACAATACATTTTCGTTGTTCAATATTAAACTCTCATAACTTTGGAAGAACAAATGAAAGACTTTTCTAATCCTATTAAACGATTATCGTTTTCAGAAGAAGCTTTTATTTAAGACTCTTTGCACAATAAAGCTAAAAATATCCAGTGACTTTAGCGTTATGGTTTAAGATTGCAGCTTTCTTTAAATTTCTTTATCCAATAATCTGTTTGAAAATCTGAGCTGAATTCGTGGTTCAATAGTTTGGCTCTTTTCTAGTTGGTAAAGAGTATATCGAACTTTGTTGTGTTTTTTCACTTTTTCGTGGTGGAATACTCTTTTGCCCTAGACATTTTGAGAACCTTCTACATCTTAACACTTAGAGACCAATAAATACAATCTTCAAATAGATACTATCGTTCTAAATATGACTAAAATTTGCGATTTTTAATTAAGCTGCATCACTCGAAAAAATTTCAAAGAAATTCGTATCCATACTCCTGCAGAATTTAATTATTACAAGAAAATCAAACCTACAAATAAAAAAAATATTTGCATAAAAATGAAGGATAAAAAAATCGCTTTGGTATTATGAGCGTAAAACGTCCTATATGAATTTTCCGTATTTTAATAGAGGATATCTAGAAATCAAACCACCTTTACTATATGTTTTTTCGCCCGCTGAATCCAAATCTGAACTCAGAATATTCGCATCACGTCAGGTTTTTTCAGAAATCTGCAAAAATGCTGAAAAATTCAGATATTTCACATTAGACATATAATTTTTTTGAAAATACGAATCTTTCATGCTTCGCAGTTTAGGCTATATAAATCATGTTTTTGGCTCGCTGAATCGAAATCTGATGTCACAAACATCAGCTCAAGTCGGATTCATTTAGAATTCAGCAAAAATTCTGGAAAATTTATGTTTTTCGACCATTTCTGGGGAATTGAGTAAAAATACTGACAAATTCAGGTACATTGTAAAGTAAACCATGTAACACTTTCAAAAATATAAAACCTGTATATAGTATCATGTAGTATAAAATAGACCGTCTACGCTTTATATAGAAGTCCACAAACCCTAACCCCAGCACTCCAAGTCGACAAACCCCGACCCGACCATTCCAAACATAAAAAACTCTATTATATAAAGAAATACCCGCACTTTTCAGCATTTTGCTGAATTCTGAAAAAATCTGACCTGACCTGATATTTTTGACTTCAGATTCGAATTCAGAGAGCCCAAAAACACGCAAATTATGTGTTCTAAACTGCCATATATATTAAATTCTTCCTAAAGAAAATTTGCCCTAAACTGGTTCCAAAAACGACCAAAATTAAATTTGGAAGCACACCTCTGAAGTAATTTTTTCTTATTCTATGGATCAGATAAGAACTTGGACGAAAAGTAGTCATCAATAATCAAGCATTATTAACATTCCAAATATGTCAACGAATTTGTACATTTTACTAGTTAAAGAACAATGATAGAGCTTTCATTTAAGTTAAAGATGGTTAAAATCGGACAATTCAGTGCAAAGTTACATGCATTTGAAAATCGTCAAAAATGACAAAAAACAATAAAAATCTTAAAAATTTCGTGAATTCAGAAAAAAAATGCTTATTTTCGTAATTGGGGGCCTGTGTTATCCATTCATGCATTATTATTTTAATATTTTTTGTTAATTTTAAAATCTTTCTGAAACTATAATGTAGAGGCAATAGTAAATTTATGTAGGGAAAGAACAAAATCTAAGTTTTATGTTTTAATCGCTCTTTCATGCTGATTTTGCAAAGAACAAATTTATAAAAAATCTGATCTAGTTTTGCAATTAATTTATACCTATAAAAGATAAATAAGAAATATTTACAAAATTTCATGAAGAATTCCAGTTTGTGTACACTTGTTTTGTACTAAAAAGTTGTATGCTTATTTTACAAACTGCAACTAATATTTTATTCGTTCTTAAACAGTGAATAATTTGCCAAAGAATGATATTTCTTTTCCTATACCATTTGTATATTATATTGTATTAGAGCTGAGACACATAGAAAGTATATGGTTTGCTTTTATTTAACTTTTGAAAAAGAAATTTCAATATAAAACCATTATTACAAGAAAGCTCTTAATAACTTTATAAATCAACTCTAATTATGAACTTATGGGCACAATATTTGCATTAAAAATATGGTTTTGATTGAGTGCTACTAATTGGAAAAGAATTGAAATTGCTCATTTGAATATTTTTATTTCATTTGATGGATTACTTTCAGGTCAGTCTTGGAAACCGGTTTCTACGTAATTAGTGAAGCTTATCGAATACCAATTTATGAAATGAAATATTAATACTAAAGAAAGTTATAGAATCGAAAATTTAATGATCAGTAAAATAATTATCTTTAAACTATCTTTTATCTCGATTATAGTACTTCCTTAAAATTACTAATTTACACGAAAGGAGTGATCAACAGTTCACGCTACTTTTTTATGTAAAATCTAAAGAAGCTAATATATTTCAACTTGGAAAAAACCGTGACAGTTTTTGAACTAAAAGTAGCTAAGTAATTTTTATATAGTAATTATAACTAATTTAGTGAAAAATTATATTAATATTTATTTTTTTCAATATCTTTCATTTGATGTGTAGAATATATCAGTAGTGTGATATGTAGAGTTGTCTCTATTTATAACGATTAAAGATTCAGATAAATATAAGAAAAATAGTTTATCGTTATTTTAATTTTTAATAGAAAAAAAGACGCAAAGAAAATTCGTAAGGGTGTACAATTATGTTTTTTCACTTGGAAATTCGATAGGACGTGCAATGGCGTGTGCTGCGTCTGTAAGTAAACAAGTTGAAACGCGTGCAGGGATGATACGCGAAGGAATGAAAAGAGAGGCAGTTATTGGCAGGCTTAAGCACCTCAGGCATCTCTAGACACGCTGTACCTGTACCGCTTTACGCTTCAGAGATGACTCGGTAAGTAATGCTGCAAGCTTCGGAGACCGATCAATACCCAGCCGCAGCCGCGGGGCTCATTGTCACACTCCTCCAACCTTAAAGTAACATTTGCACCGACCACTTTGCTACTTCTCTCGCCTCTCGCCTCTCATTTCTCGCTGCGCTCGATCACCTCCAATTGTTGAATTTTCTTCAGGATCTCATTTTAACCACGAATTTTCGGGTCACCACCTATAATGTCGGGATAAAAAGTGTTCCATTAATTGTAACTTAATGTTCGAGAAAAATTTTACGCTTATATTAATCCACATTTTAATACCTATGCTATTTCATTGACATTATTATAAATTTTTACTTACATTATTTTTCTAATTATGCAATTTTAGTTCTTTTCCTATATTGATTAACTTTCACTTGGGAGTGCGCACGTATAATCGACCACTGCCGCCTCACGTACATGCTCCTTCCCTATAAACTACGCGAAAGAATATTCATTGAATCGACTGATGGCTCTGCCAAAACATACATAGCGTTTGCACTCTATTAGTCAAACCGCTGTCCTCACTAGTCAACTCCGTGGCCATCAGATCACAAAGAAGCTCGTCGCTCCTTTGCTCTGAGCCTCGCCCTTTATAAGTCCACTCGACCAGGAGCGAGGAAAAGCGGTTCGATCCTCTCGATCGCCGTTCCCGCGGCCTACACAGCAGTTATTTGTAACTGCTATGCTAGAGTCTCTCGCTATAGAGTATGCATTATCCTGACCCGACTCCGCTTCGTCGGTAAGAATTCAGTTGAAATCTATGCAGTATCATGAGATACAGATGTACACACACGCATAAATTTTTAAAAAACACGGTATTCTGAATCTTAAGATCTTAAAACATTTCTGGAATGTTTTTAACAAAACTAAAATTTTTACTATTTCTTCAACAGAATAAATAACCGGAGAAAAACTTTAAAAAATTAAATAAAATAAAAAATGGATTTTAAAATGAAAACATATATCGAGGTATATAAATAAAACCAAATATAGACAGTTGATATATTTTCTAGAGAACTTGCTTTCTCTTTCACAAAGTTCCTCTGGTAGAAAACGGTTGTTCTATCAAAAATTTGGATAATGCTGAGCAAAGCACGTGTAGCAGTGGTTTTTATAACCATACTTTTATCTTATGAGTCCATGATGCTGTCGGCATTTAGTATGCGTTAAGAATACTATTATAGAAAAGAGTGGTAGAGTTACCAGCAATTAAGCGTCATTATGAAAGTGGCTGAGATTGCAAGTATAGCCAACACAGAGCCCTATTAAACTGAAGCTCCAAAATTGGATGACGCAAACTGCCGGCAAGACTTAAAAAGTGTTTCTCTCCCTCATCGATTAATAGCAGGATGTAGCTTCTAAGTGCTTCCTTATCTGTAAGCTTATTATAGATCGGACGCGCTCGGTCTGCCACCACCGCTCTCCACGTTCAAATATAAAGAACTGCCCGTGATTCATTGTCCGTGCTGTGCAGCACCGGCTATTGCTCTTTCGCTTTTCTTCTGCCGACACCCACGCAAAATTGGGACTCCACGCCAAGTTGTAAGGTGCGCGCAGCGTAACCCTCAATATAGAGCCCCCGATCAAAGACGTGTTTTTAATACACGGGCACACATGGCCCGTCGACACATACCCACAATAATGCACGGCTACGTGCTGTACATGCTTAATAAATGCACATATGTAAAAGCAGGTAAACAGTTGGAATGGTGAGCAGAACTGAAAACTAATGAATACATGTATGAGCTGACACTTATTTTATGAAAAGATAAAAAGGATATAAAATATGCACCGGTATTTTTCTAGGAGTATTGTTGTTTCGGTCTGCAAACAGCAACGCGAGACGTTGAGCATGAATGAGTGCATCGATTACACGAGGTTGAGTGCGAGAGATTGAAAATCACTGAAACGCGAGCCTTATAGCATCTTCTTCGGGAAGTGAGCGCGAGGTTGGCGAAGATGTCGAGACTTATTGTTAGTCCAGGTCCCCTTATCAATTGTGTCATTATAAAGTTAACGATCTTCCGTCGAACAATAGCTTAGTGTTGGCATTGAAACTCTCTTATAAACCTTGGGAGGGATGCTGGGTGCGTTTCATTTAGCCGGCAAACTGCCGCGGGCCGCTGCTGTCTTTGCAGAAATGCGCGGGCACAATGCCACGGAGAAGGTGGAAAGGGAGGAAGGAGGGATGAAAGCGAAGGGGGAGGGGGACAGAGGGCCGATGCACCAGCCGCGCGCTTATCCTTTCAGGGGAAACTTTATCGGTTTCTCGCTCTTAATTAATCCAATCTTTGTGCGGCCATATTCCATTAAAAATATTTTCTACCAACCTCTTGCTCCACTCGCTATTCTGCCTTTTTCTGCTGATGATGCTGCTACGTATTATCTTTCAAACAATTGTTCCGCCTCCATTCCCACCCCCGTCCCCCGACTATCTTTCGCCTCATCCCTTTGGCAATCTGCTAAATCGTTTGTATTATTATTTTCCTAAAAGACTTTACCCGATTGTGCACTAGAGAGCGATACTCGTTTCAACGACTTCAATCGACTTTTCATAGCTGATCGTTTCCCCCTCAGCCGGAAGTTAATCAAGATTGAATTCAACATAATGATTCAGTATTAAACCAATGAATTTTAAAATTTTCCATCATCAAGACTCACTGACCGTTATAAAGCTTTGTAGCTATATGTACAATATTAATAGAGCTACATCATCAAAGCACCGATGATGCATCGAAAGCCCATGCAAGGAAATATTATCCGTAATTACCAGGAGGGCAACTGTGAAACATTGTGTATTCAATATTTAAATTAGTGAAATTCAGTGAATACACAATAACAAAATAACTGTATATTACCAGAAAAATATTAACTATCTACGTAAATCAGTGACTAATTGTAACTGGATATTAAGTGGCATTACAGTAGTAAATTTAGTTAAAGACATATTTTTCTGGACAAATTTGTTTAACTAATTAAAAAGAAATACATTGTTATTTCTAAAATATAAGGTATACATGCTTTTTGTATAGATGCAATAATAAAATATATAAAATAACCTGTAACGGCGCGTACACATGCGCACACTCATTATTTCAAACATTGAATATAAGTATAACTAAAATTCATTATAAGAAGGTGTAATCGTTGTAGAGACTCGTCTCTGTAAAATTGCAAGACGAGTATATTTTGCGCTGAGAGAAAGAGTAAAGAAGGCTATTGACTTCCGCCAGAGACTATTGATCTCGCGGGCTCCAGAAGCTCTCATCGCTTCCGAGTCTCATAAGTACACAACGTTTTCTATACTCATCGGAAAATTATTTATTTCTAATCCCTGGTTTCCGGGCCAACAACGTCCCGTAACCTCACTTTTTAAAAATACTAAGTAGTACTATCTGGAAGTGATTTGCAGGCGATGCTAACCGCGAATAAAATAGAGAAACACGCAATACGCGTGTTGATTTGAACGAGAAATTGAAAAGAAAAATGACTCGACGTCAGAAAAATGTAAAATTGGCTGTCCATGATAGGGAAGAGAAGAAGATTATAAATTACGGGGTTTGTGCAGCCGTACATGGCAAGTAATTGGTGAACAATGAGAAATCGATCCTCGAATGTCGGGTAATTCGCCGAATCTCGAGTTCTCCTGCCTCGAAAAGACACAGCAGATCTATATCACAGCGCGCGCATCTCTCCACTGGCGCATTTATCAATCAGGAGGCGCAAATCATATTGAATCGCGAAGTTGAGCGAGCAGTACGCGTTGTAGTTGATTATACAGCAGAGCGCATCTCTCACAAAAGCTTGCCGCACCCCGCCAGACGATATTGTCGTCGGGACGCGAACAGCCGAGAGGAAGCATGAGTGTGGGTAATCGTGGGCCGCGTGCTCCTCGTACACCAAGTGCATCTGCCAACGGCATGTTCTGCGCTGCGCGTAAGTCTGTCGCATGTGCTAGATGACGTGTCGTCTCGCTGCAATCGTCTGCGTGCGTAAGAGAGAGAGAGAGAGAGAGAGGGAGAGAACTGGAGAATTGCTATGGTTATGTCAATACTACGAACGTCATTGTGCAGCTGCTGTACTGCTGCCGCGAATTTCTTGCCACCAAGTATCCCGATGATGAGTAAATAGGTAGACGCGTCGTCTGCATGCTTCGTTAGGGAAGCTAATTTTGGAATGTCGCAAACCAAGATTTATCCGCCGCAGCTTTCAATGTCGACGTGCCATCTTTTTCATTAAAAGCTGCCAGCTTTTTACGTGACCTATACAAACTTGAAAACATTTCTTTTATTTTACCCTTCGTATCTCCCACTGTTGCCTATCATAGGTTCTACACAGTTAAAAATCAGAGCGATTTTAACCATGCAAAGTTGATGGAGCTACAATACAAATTCTGTGTCTTTATTCTACGTGTAATTTGTGTAATCATTTTTTAAACTAGATAAATCATTTAATGTATTTAATGCCTATTTAATGTAAGAAATACTTGATAAATATAATTGAATTATTCAATCGAACTTAATGATTATTTAAAGCCGGTATTTAATACAATATTAAAATAAAAAATTATATTATACTTTTTCGTATAAAGTTTTATTAATTCATAAAGTTAATAAAACTTTATAAAATAAATTTTATTTTATTTCTGTTTCAGGTGAGTTTATGAGTGTCTATAATTTTTCAGATGAACCTCAAAGTGTGGTAAGTTTTAAATTATAGTTTTAAACGATTTTCAAAATCAAGTTTTGTTAGTATATAGTAATCAAATTTTTACTATCCTGATAAAACTAGAAACTTTTTATCTTATTTATTTTTACTTTAATTATATAAATTAATACCTTTTTAGACATGACTAGTAAAAAGTTGTTTCAATTAATTAAATTTCCCATAAATATATAATGATTAAATAGAAATTTTTCTAAAGCAAAAGCAGAAAAATTAGAAGAATTTAATCTTTCCGAATACTACATACATACATACATACATACATACAGTTAATTAAATGTGATTTAGATTATGAGCTGGCGTTTACCGTTGGCAAAAACTTAGAAAAACTGAATCCTCATTCGGCAATTATCTCACTAAACGTTGCCTGAGGCTCTAATGGGTTGAATTTTCGTGATTCGCGCGCAGCAAAAGTTGAGCAGTTCCAAGACAAAGCGATCTGTTAGCAATTCTTCTTACGAACAAACTGCTCGCGAGGATTGACGTACAAAATAATAATTAGACTTTGGCCGTGGAGCTCGTCGGCCCCGGCGCTGAGACTCAGTAGATAAGGACAAATAAGAAGGCGTCATAGCGAGATTTCTGAAATTGCATTCTCTGCGCCGCGCCAGCGAGACTTTAATTGAGTTTGATTCAAGTTTGCATGTAAGCCAGCAAAATGATTCAGCGAATTTCGTTGTCTGCCGCGTGGCAAACCTCTTAGCGACTCGCCGCGCGCGTAAAACAGCAATCCTCTTTCTCTCGCTCTCGTAAATCTCATTCATAGGCCGTGCCCTTTCGGCAGAGCGGCCTGCCTAATGTAAGTGCACACACTCGGATCTTAGCTCGTTAAACTTCTATAAAGTTTGATTCCGCCTCCGCCTCTCACTCTGTCTCTTTCTCCGTAATTCTCGCGCTGAGACGTTCGAGGGCCATTTTCGCGGCTTAAACTTTCACTAATAACGTACGGCCGATAGTAATGGTCGTACGCTGCGATAATAACCGTAAAGAGGCCAGCCTCTCGCTGGCTCCCCGCGTCTGCATCCGCGTACGTGAGGAAGATAGCAGGCCTGCTCAACGAACCGTCGCCTACGTCTCCTCTCTCCCTGGCATGTGCAACATTTCCAAGATTTTTTTCCGACAACTGAACAAGTTGATCGCTTTAGCCTCAAATTCAGCCCGCACTACGCCACGCATGACCCACGTCGCTTCTATTTTTATTTGCGCTTAATAAATCAGCAAGCACCCAAGAACATGCAGCATTGAATATCTGTTTAACGTCAGTGGGCGCAGGCGTCGAGTAATTGAGACGAGGGAAAACATCAGGATGACTTTAAATAGATCCCCCGGAAAGTTAACTTTCGAGCTCGCCGTATACCGTACTGGGTTCAATGACTGGCTGAAATTTTGATCGGACCGATCAATGAACTGCGAGTGGGAATAATTTTAGAATCGCTGCAAAGTACGCTCGGTAGTATAACACATCTTTTTCACTTGTCGTTGCCCGTAAAATTAAGATAGGTATAATATTCAGTAAAGTTAAAATTTCCTACATTTTGAATGTAATGATTTTTTCCTATTTTCTCTTGGTTATATTTTACTTTAATAATCCAATTTCAACAATATACATATTGCATGTACGTATCTGTATTGTATCTATGATTAAATTTGCCTCGCCAAGAACTTATAATATGTGCCCATGTCGGGTTCAGTAGGGTAGAAATTCAAATGAGCAGAGAAATGGGATACTGTTTCTCGATTTAATATTCTACGACGTACGGCTAAATGATTTTTAATTACGTGGCTATTCGAATATTGTTAATAAAAAGAAAATACTATTTAGAGCATTGCACTGGCAGGCTTGTGAGGGAAAATGTGATAAATATGGAAGAATTCGGCAGCCGTGGGCTAGTCCACCTACGTCCAAATAGAATAAAGGCAATCGAGCCCTTTTAGAACCTGGAGCTTTACTTAATCCTGGCGAAAGTTAAAATTTAAACAGAGGGGAAGGAAAAATGTTAGCAAGTTCGCGAGAGCGAGTTGTTACAGTGGAGAATTCCGGAATGGCCACACTTTCTTTTTCGCAATAGAGCTTGGCCACGGCACAAAGGCGTATAGAAGGTAAGTACACTTTGCCGAAGAAACGGAGCGCCCGGCTTTTTTCCCAAGCAAGCGTCTCGGCTCGGCTCGCGAAATTCGACGATCGTGTATACATGCAGGTAATGTATTTCTCGCGGGAGCCAAGCGCCGGAGTCCGCGGCTACATGTTTCAGAACGCGGCCGTGGTCTTTTTAAGTGCACGGAACAAAGAGCTTGCGAGTCACGGCCACCGGGGGGAGGGCCGCAGGTGAGCTTTATTCATGCTTGCAAAAGCAGCCGTTATCAGGCAAGCCGGGCATATACGCGTGCGTTATCGCCTCGAAGCCCCTATCCCGCTGCACTGCACTGCTCTTTTGTTGCTTCCCTCGGCGACGGCAGCGCGCTGGCTCAGCCGTCGGCCGGCCGATTGAAGAACCCAGGGCGTGCATCTTTAAATTCACCCTGCATTCTCTCTTAAACCAGTTGCAGTTACTCTGCCTTATGCATTAGTGGAGTCCGTTGATCGGTTGCATGCACCCCTCATATCATCAATTAATTATGAACGAGCAGCCATTTGCATGCTGCTCTAAATATTTGCGTGCATTTTAAACGAAAACCGCAGTAGCGGCGAATGTTAATTTTAATTACAGTGGAAACTTTATTGATTTCAGAAGTGGTTAACCAAGTTTTTACTATAGAACTTAGTGAAATAAACTGCTAATTAGTTATCATTGTGTAGGCGCGGTAAAAGTTACTATTAATTTATCGTAGCAAAATCACATTTGATTATGAAAACCTAATTTATTATTATAATATTTTTATTAAATATCCAGCGACTGAATCTCACTCACGGAATATCGAGTATATCATATTTCGCACTAAGAACCAGCTAATCCCGCTGATTTAAATTTGGAGAGCAGAATTGCGATGATTTCGTCAAATAATTCATAATTCGGCTCCATCCGACGATAATATTAATCGGTAATCTGTTATATAATATGTAAATAAAGGGATAGCGTTAATCTCATAGATAACAGTAAAAAAATGGCTCTCTCGCAGATAATTTCATAATATGCAATAGTTAAAATATGTAAACCGCAACGAACGCGAATCAAAGTCACTCGTGCTGTCCCTCGCTCTAATTTCGGCAAAATAAAGCTTGTCGTATATACAGCCGTGGAAAAACGAAATAGAAATACAAGGGTAGCGAGATGCGGATAAAGCAGTCCCGCAGTTCCCGAGAGCAACGCAGGTTCCTCGGAAAATTTCATAAATTATGCATATCGTCGGTTTCGCGCGATCGATCGGGCATCGTCAGCGTTTTATTATTACTCGTGTTCCGACCGAAGCGGGACGCGTTAAGGCATAAACTTTTCGGTTGTGCGCATCGACGCGCGTTCGTGTGCTCGAACCAGAATACCGGAAGAGAGGACCGACAGAGACAGCGCGACAAAATAATTACAACCGAAGCAGAGGAGCCGCTGGAATATCGATGAGCAGTCAACAAGGGCACGCCAAAGGCTATCAGGCCAAATCCATCATTGCTTGAAAAATTTGAATAATTTAATGGTTGACTGTTTCCATTCGCACAGCTGCAGTATGTTTTATTTTCTCTCTTTTCCATCTTTCCTCCAACCATTCTCTCCTCTACCCTCCTCCCCACTCTTCATCTCGTTCTCTTTCTCCCTTCATCTTTCACCCGCAAACACTCGATTGCATTTCTTACCTCTCTGAAGAAGCGGATGCCAGGGGAAAGAGAGGCTCTCGGAGCCAGATGCCGAAGGCCGAACAAATTCCATTGTATAAAAATAATGACACCAGGCCCTTGAAACCCTCTTCCCGCCTCTTTATCATCTTCCAGTAAATGCGATTTTGGCCAAGATCCGATAAACCTTGTTCTTTTCATCGACGAGGCGTTTTTATCTCGAATGAATATTATATTCGCGAATTTTTCTTCTCTTTTAACAAAAATTATTCATGCAACACTACGTTCTCAAGATTCTCGTTCAATAGTGTACGCACATTGAAAACGTACATTAACATTTGAAAACTACTAAACTCAAATATCAAACTCTCGACCCTTCTAATCTATCGAACAAAAGTTTTGCCATGGAAACACTGATGTCATCGTAATGTACTGAAAGCAGATATTTTTCTAAAAATTTTTTTTTCGTAAACAAATGTAAACTGTTTTTTATAATAGATGTTTTTATTGCCTAACCTAGATAAAACTAATCTACTAATTGGTATTAATTAGAAAAAAACGTCAAATGCCTGATGAAGGGCCGTAGTTATTTTCCACAAAATTCATTGCAGTAAAAATAGTAATGAGAATAATTCTTTTATGATCTCGAAAAATGTGTAACAATAAAAAAGAAAATACCAATTTATCCAAAAACATCGTAGAAGAAATCTTCCAACTGCTTACGACGTGACGTCAGAAAAATGCGAGCTTGCAGCAAAACATACTTACAAGAAGGTTGTTATTCTAATTTTTTAAACATGTGCATTAAATAAAAAAGAAAATGAAAATAGACGGAAATTAGCTTTATTTATTTTTCCACGTATCAAGACTGTTAAAATTAACGACAAAACATTCATACAAACTGTCTTATTTTTTTATTTGAAAATATTGTCATTTTTACCAGTAAGTAAAAGTTAACATGTTTAATCATAGTTTAACTTAAAAAGGAGCCTATAAGACTAAAATGGGAAGGCTGAGATGACTGAGAATCATAGATTGTATTCCTTTAGCACAAAAGATATAATAAAATTAAAAATTAATTTACAAAAATTACACAGGCAACAGAAATAAAAAAACTCCTGGATAAAAATAAAAATCAGCTGTCAGTATAGTTCTATCACGCCACGGTTTAGGGATATCTTAAGAATAATATTAAGATATCCGTAATAAACATTATCATTTTTATTTATGCATTTTAACAAAATAACATTATACTTTTCGTCAAGTTTAAAATTCATTTTGAATTGTCCTCTTTCGGTTTTTCTTCGATATACTACTGTGTTAGTCACGAAGTGATATTTGTATATTTAATTGTAAAACTTACAAACAAATTGCTAAAATTAATACAGTCATGTCATAAGGAAAACGTCGTGAAAGGATGACTTCAAATCACTTTTAAAGTTGATGAGAAGTACTACATGATTTTGTTGATAAATTGGAAGCTAAATTTTTGGGCTCTTTTGATGTCTTAAAAATTTTATATTTCAGGTATCCTAAATTCTGAAGTAATGGAGTAATTCTGGTACGGGATTCATCTCAAAGAAACTGAAATGAATGAGTATATGATAGTCTGGTCGAAAGGAATATTTATATGATTTGCATTTTTCATCTCCAAATAACAACTATCCTATCTAAAACTTTCATAGTTATTCTGTCCACTGACTATTTGTTTGATTTACAAACATTAGTCTCACCCTTAGATCAAATGTATTTCGATTTGTTGACTATTGCAACATCTTTGGAAAATTTGATTATTATTAAGGTAGTTTGATAAAGTTTGATACTTTCAAGGTGGGTTTTTCAAAAATAAAAAGTATATTCTTGAAGATCAAATTATTTTCTTCCTTATAAGTACAAAAAATATGTCAAGCAGACCTTTTTAAAAAGATATTTATCATTGATAATAGAAAATGGACGTTTTCCTAACCTATTTCGCGCTACTGCGTGAATAATGAGTTAGTGCAATTACAAATTAATTATTTTCTACTCTTTATTTACGTCACTCTTTTACTTAAAAAGTCGTGTAAGTTCATAAATAGTTTTTTCATACATGATCTGACTAAGAGAATGTTAATTTAATATTTATTGTTTTGTGGTTATTGCATTGACTCACGAGTCTTTAGAGAACTACCTTAAACAAACTTGTTGCACTCCATTCATACATATTACTGATAATATATGCACTCTACTATAATACAGTAAATTTAGATTTAATATACTCCATGTGCACTGTAAAATAAATGATTAAATAAATATTGAAGAAGGATACTATTACAATACAAGATGCATAACAGTATTAACTCGTATTAATTCACTCTCTCTCTCTCTCTCTCTCTCTCCCTCTCTCACTTTCTTTCAGTACATAAACAATGTTTTAATAAGGGGAGTTGTTCATTCATGGCTAACGTACCGAACCAGCCGCCATATAAAATATCATTTATTGGACGTATTTCACGTGTAGTATTTTAAATAAACAATCGGCACCGCCTATACTCTACACATTCACACTCTACACAGGGAGGTTATTACTCTACACAAGTTTTTTGGGGCAAAATTTTAAAGGAGCATACTCTACACAACTTTCCCTACACGCACACACTCTACACAAGCTTTTTGGTAAAAATTTCTAAGCGAGCATACTCTACACAGTTATTTTCTTTACGAATATGTCCTGCACATAAGCTTTTTGGTGCAGATTTCGAAGTGACCGTATTCTACACAATTATTTATCCTTTTTCCTTCATCGAATATTCTCATAATAGTACATTCCCATACTCACATCTCGCTGCGCTCGGGTGCTAATCTTACGCCGTGCAATAATGGGCTACTTATAGCACATGTATCGTAATATACTATTATGAGAATATTCGATGAAGAAAAAAGGATAAATAATTGTGTAGAATACGGTCACTTCGAAATCTTCACCAAAAAGCTTATGTGCAGGACATATTCGTAAAGAAAATAACTGTGTAGAGTATGCTCGCTTAGAAATTTTCACCAAAAAGCTTGTGTAGAGTGTGTGCGTGTAGAGAAAATCTGTGTAGAGTATGCCCGTGTAGAATAACCTCCCTGTTTAGAGTGTGAATGTATAGAGTATAGGCGGTTCCAAAGAATTCAAAAATTCATTTATCTGAATAATCTAATGCTCCTTTGTAAGCTTTGGTTCTATATCAGGACTGGACAATGTTAAAGAGAAATAATCAGATTCAATATGATTTCATTTATGATAATAACTACAAATAATAGCAACTATATTTTATTTAATCTGGTTATATAAGCTATTCCACTATTTATTTCCTTTTTAGGTTGACAGAAAAATTAAAAAATTCTTTTGACAGCACACTCGCAGCATAAATTTTTTCTTGTTCTTTGGGACTTTCTGAGCGTAGAAATAAATAAGAACAAGCTCTATTTGAGGGTAACATTTTTTTCTGTCAATAATTCGATTGTTTAAAAATGATTAAAAATAGCTCTGGTTTGATCCAAAATAATTCCACAAATTACAACTCAATATGAAATTCGAAAAAAGAAAAAGAAGCTGGAGAACAAAAGTTTTCCAGATCTCTTTTCACAATCATAAAATGTTGATTCCTTCAAAAGTTACGTGAGTTTGAAGTTGGGCTTAAAATTCATTAAATACTGTAATCATGTACGGATTTAATTGTTTTTTGCAAATTCTCCCTTTGCCATCATTTTTCGTCAGTTTCAAGTCCAACTTCAAACTCACGTAATTTAAAAAAAACAACTATTGGCAAAGCATTAGCAATATATGAGCAATGGGCATTGATTATCGAATTACTTGTATATTGCCGATATAGCGCTACGGCACGAGATTCAATTCATTGGATATATATTGCCAATTGTTTCACTAATATTTAATGTCACATTGATTCTACACATTACCAATATATTGTTAATTTTCTTTTACCTTTTAAGAGTTTATTGACCCAATAAATAAGTTGCCAATACATTCCTAATTATATAATTTTATGAACCCGGATAAATATATAAATGCTTCTCTGATTGTTAAAATATATTACAGTGCAGTTTTGTAAATAATAAAAATACCAATTTTATTTCATTCTTTTAGCTTTATTTTCAATTATTTAGTGACAATATTATAATAATTAGTAGTTAATTAGTTAAAAATTAGGGCATACATCTTACAGCGTTCAAGTATCTCTTTCTGTCAACATTTTTCTTTAAATAACCTTAATATCTTGTTTGGATTATGGTCTCGTATAGTATCGAAATATGACGATCGCTTTCTTCACGCTCTGTCAATGATATTCATAACCCATAGAATACCTCTTATATTTCTCGATATTTCTCATCCACGTAAATTTTTAAATTCTACGAACCAATACAGAAGGTCAAATAAACGCCCACTCGATTTCGAAGATTACAGCTTTGATATGCAATACCACATCATAAAGCAGTTAAACAATAAAAATCCTTATGTAAGTAGCGAGATTGCTGTGACGACAGAATATCTTTTACGAGAAATGCAGCAGCAGCAGGAAGAACAACAGTAACAACCAAAATTACAAGAGGAACTATTTCCCAGATTTCCAATGAAATTTATAGAATACATAACATGTTTAGCAGCGATAAAATTACGTTACAAGCCGAATAATTTATTTATTGTTAATTTGAAAATATATCTAAAAAAAGTAACTGAAACTGGTATTTTTATGATTCAAAATATTGCACTACACATATATATTTTTAAAATTAGAGAAGGGCAGCATTTATATTAGGGGCATAAAATTATATAATTAGGAATACATTGGCAACTTATTGGGCCAATAAACTCTTAAAAGATAAAAAAAATTAACGATATATTGGTAATGTATTGGATCAATGTGACATTAAATATTAGTGAAACAATTGGCAATGTATATCCAATAAATTCAATCTCGTGCCGTAGCGCTATATTGGCAATATATAAGCAATTCGATTATCAATAGTTGTTTTGTACGCGGGAACGTAAACGATTCCACCTCAACGCTTTACTAACTGAGTATCGTTCAAAAATTAAATGTTTTTTTCTTCTCATTAATTTACTGACCACTATTAGTACTACTAACATTATACAGTATGGGCATATGTTGAATATGAATGGCAATTAATATAAATTTTATTATTTTCCAAAAAAAATTAATTCATGTTTATAAATTATAAATGATAGATGTTCAAGCATTCTTACAAGTAAGTTATTGCATCTTTTTTTTGTAATAAAAAATGACGAACTAGAGTTTGAGCCACGGCGAGCGTCTTGCGAGTAAGACACTCTGCCAATTACCCACAGTCAGTACCACTGGAACTAACATGAGAATAGTCCTTTACGCCCACGGTGCGAACATTATTTTTCGTCACAGTAGCGTAAAGTGCGCACTTTTAATAGATTTTTTACTTTACGCCCGCAAAAGAGGGCGTAAACTGCGCACTTTACGCCTACTGTGGCGAAAACAATCTTTTAGGATCTTCAATATTTTCTTATTATTACAATAAATGAACAAAAAATAATCTATATCTACTTTGGGGATCTTCCAAAGATCGATTTCTTTTCTTAACTTGAATTTTAATCTTCAAACTATATGGTGAAAAAAATATGATTGAAATTTACGTTATTATCATTTATTTTGCTATTTCTATTAAAACGTTTTGTTGTTGTTCAGTGTTCAGCATCTTGTAAGGAACATTGGACAACTGAGGTAGCTAAGAAAAATTGAAAATCAAATGAGAATGATGAAAAGTACAAAATGGTCGATATCTACGTAACAACATACGGTTTTGGTATTCTCTTAAAATCTGAGTTATATTGACTAAACTTTAGTTTTTTATCTCGTATTTACGCCATTGGCTAAAAGGTAGAAGGCCGGATAGTGTGCCCCTTGAGCAGACAAAATATTCGTATTAGTATGTGCGTGTTTTAACTAACTACAATAAAAAATACGCTACAAAGACACACTAACAGGGCCAGGCACACAGATATGGGCCGCTATTCAATAGGCATAAAAGTCAATCATAGTCAACGTATAGGTTTTGCCAGAAAAGTAACAATTTTGACAATATCAGGAGCAGAATACTGAAAGATTACTGCCGTGATTAGTTGATAATATATCTGACTCGCGATAAGTTTCTGTTCTTCACTTTTTATTATTTAAAACTGCTATAAATCACTCGTGATTATACCAAATTTAAGACTTATACATTGAAAAACATAGACTAAATTGAAAACAAACGCAATGCATTGTATTTCATGATTTAGTGTGATGTTACTTCCTCACTTTTCAGAGTCAAATTTCGATTACAAAACCATTGAAAATAAGCTTTTAATGTCCCTCCTATACAGAAAAATGAATCATTATTCTAAATTTTTTCAATTCTTGAAAAATAGTATCACTCCTATGCAATACAATTGAATTAAGGACTCTAAGTTTTATAGTCTACATATTGATCACAGACTAATTGATACCACACACAAGTGTGGCAAATAACAGTTAAAAGACCGACTAAGAACAAACTTTCTAAAAAATTTATTCGAAGTTCAATAGCATGAATACACCCTCTCGTATCTCTTGTTCTCTCACGGTCTCCCTCTCTCTCTCTCTCTCTCTCTCTCTCTCTCTCTCTCCCTCTTTTTCTCTTGTTGACGCAGGCGCTCGCGTCTATGTACAAGATTCTATAATACGCTTCTGTGTCGTTCCATTCAATCGTCAGTCCCAAAGCGTGAGCGTCTCGTCACGAGCAGTAGCCTTTTTGGTTTTTTCCAGCATGCGCAACGCGAAACACAAACAAATCCAACTTTTACGTCATACATTGAATCCTTTCGCGCGTAACGAGGCGCAAGCGGCGATACACGTAAAATAAAAAATAGTTTGGCTTGCAGGCCGAATAAAAGAGGAAAATCGGACAGAGCAGGTTGCCAGAGCGGCTCAAAGATACCGAAAATTTTATAGCAACGCATGCTACGTAGCTGTTTTGAGTCGTCCTCAACAGAAATGGCTGCGACCGCTAGTGGAAATGCACAAAAGCTGGGACCCCCAATGATTGACTTGTGCAATTAAGCTTGCATTCTTTGCATTCTTTCTTTGTGTACAAAGTAAATACAAATTCTCACTCTTCTATACTTCATATATCCCTAAATTAATCATAATTATACTAAAATATTTACCAGAAATATCTTACAGAAACTTATAAGAGGTAACATTTTTCTCCGTTAAAGTTTAGTAAATTATCGACTTATCTAGACAATCTTTTTGTGCAATATGTGCAATCACACCTTGCGTAACTTGCGTTTGATGAAACAGAATTGCACGTAAGGTGCGGTAATTGTGGACGAGGGTAAATGTGAATGGGTTGTGCCAGGGGAACGATGTGCTCGTCCTCTTTCCGCTCGGGACCGAAGCTCAAGCAATTCACCTTCCATCATAGCTCCAACTCCAAGCCTTCAAAGTCTATAGACGTGCAGGTACGTAGATATTGTATCGCCAACGCAACTTCCGAGAGAAACAGCAGGTGGAAGCAAGAATATCCGGAGGAAGGGGAGTAAGCAGAGGAAAGGGCTTTGATGTGCTCTCGGGTAGGAAAGCCCTGCACTATAGAATGAACAATAACATAAGTAATGTCATCCTATTTTGATATATACGCTGAACAATTATAATTTTATCAGTTTTTATGTTGATTCGTATTCTTCAGACGGCGTTGATTATTTCATTTAATTATTTAATTTAGTGTACTAGAGATTGGAATGATACAGGAGGAATGAGTTGAGTGTGTACACACGTTCGGTGATGATATAATAATTCATGGTTGCACTGAATTGTTTAGCGAGTTGCGTAATAGATCATGGGCGCAATATCTGTCCAGTGTAATTTTCCACTCTTGCAAAGAAATAGCAATGTATTGTTTATAGTAATAAACTCGCACATCCATGAATTTCTTTTACTATCATTGCGATATTAGGTAGCCATATATTCATTTGTTAGTGCTCGGTGTTTGTAATTTAACTTTAACCAAAGCTTGTGAGTTTTTCAAGCTTGTACGCGAGCACATTCAAGCAATTAAGGATCTGGTATTTGGTTAGACCGTCGAGTAACGTTCAGAGGCGAACACGATTGCGGATACGCGGGCGCAGAGTCATAAATCGGCCCTCACGCGTGGGCCGGTGACAGCATCGACGAGTCGCTCACCCGCAGGCACCGCAATAAAACTACACGCTGGCCACTCACTGACGCTACCTATTAAAAGTGCACGAACATCCCTCCAAAAAATTCCACATTTTTCACGAAGAGTGTCGCCTAGCTCGAAGTGTCGTAAAAATGTAGAAACTACGTTGCTGGGTACCGCGTTCGACACGAAATCTTGAAGTTCGCTGCAAAAAAGTCTCTCTACATGTACGTGTTCGATTTCTCTCCTATTTTATATTTTCTTCGTTTCTTCTTGAGTCGCAGTATGTTTCAAAATACATCCTTATAGCCTGACTTGAGTATTAGTGATAGGAAGAAAGTATATTAACATCACATATATTGATCTAATTATTGCTTTTAAATTTAATTTGCCGATATATCTATTATCAATTTTTTATTCCAATAATTAACATTATTCCACCAAAATTAATATACTGGTTACATCTCCACAAAATTTCAAAACAGTTAAACCAATTTAACGCTGTGCCTAGAACAATGTATATTGGATTTTGCGGAGTAGCTTTCCCACTTTCTGAAACTAGGCTGTCCAAAACACCGAACGCTTTTGACAGTTTTTCACGTGACACATAACGACAGCCATATATATCTTTGTACATCAACTGCCCATAATCTTTGTACAACTGAGCGATCATATTTTCGAAAACAGACGAATTATATTATGTACGGGCAGATCCGAAGAATCTTTCAATGTACAGATGACAGAAATAAAGAATAGAGCGTAAAAAAATATGCGATAAGTGGGATGCTAACCCACTAGCGCGCAGATTGTAGTCTACCGCTCTACCACTGTACTAACATCGCGCTACCATGACCAGTGTATCGCGAGTGAGTTGTTCTTTTGCTGAGTTGACGGTCTCTCGTTTTCTATATTATTCAAACATCGACGGAAACCTCCGTGATAATAGTTAATGGCATCATTTTTTTAAGTTGTAGAAAATTTTATTTTGTCTAGAGTACATTCATAAAATATAAACAATATTTGTTTCAAATAGTAAAAAAGAATTTTAAAATTGAAAAATCGCTATAAAACAAATAACAGTCGATATTGACAAAAAAGTGTGAATGAATATTTTTTTAAATGTTTTATGAATGGCTCTACAATTAAAATACATCCTAGTCAAATAAAGTATGAGGATTCATATGCGAATCGTATCTTAACCTATAACCGTTTATGGCACCACATCTACATATATATCCAAGTCTCTGTCAAATAGAGAGGTCAAAAAATAAATTTTCTTGAAACTCACAGGAAATGTTCTGCTACTCATTTCGGATATCCCTGAATTTTTTTAGATTTGTTTATCCATAATTTTGAAGATGTAAGAGGTCAAAAACTAAATTTTGGTGATTTTTACATTTTTCACCGATTTTTATTATTATATAACTCCTCAGGGAAGCATTTTTCGCGATAAACACAACGATAGTTTTTTTTTTGCAGATTTTCCTCAGCTTTTCAATAAAAATACTTTTAACGCTATACGTATATACTTCCGGATTGGACTTTCAATTTTTTCAATTTTTATGTTTCATTTGCATATATGTAAGTGAAAGCATAAACGTTTGACGTTAAAAGTATTTTTATTGAAAAGATGAAAAAATTTTAGAAAAAAAAACTATTCTTGTTTCTATCGCGAAAAATGCTTCCCTGAGGTCTTATAAATTAATCAATATCGGCAAAAAATGCAGAAAATGTTAAAATTGTCAACTTTGACATGACACAGCTCAAAAACATAAAGGTTAAAAAATCTGAAAATATTCATCAACACTCGGTACATCAAATAAAACGTTTTCACAAAATTTCAAGAAAATCTATTTTTTGACTTCTTGATTTGACAGAGACTTGTCCCCACGTGATATATATCCCGCAAACTCATATTTCTTCATTGTTAGTAATAGAAATTCGTCACAAATATTTACAAGATTAGCAAGATACCAATGTAAATGTAAAATCGTATACGCTCCACGGGAGTAAATTGGACAGTCCATATCTCGTGTAAATTGCCACCCGAACCGAAGGCGAGTTTTTTCCTCCCGAGGGTAGTGTGCCTTTAAGCAGACGAAATGTCCGTATTCGTGTGTGTTTTTAATTATCTATAATTAAAAAATAAGTTATCAAACAATGTTTTTCTGGTATAAATTGACATTTTGGTGCTTTTACTAATAGTATATCATAATTTTTAAGGTTAGAATATTTAATTTATGTCAAATATCTCTAAAAAGACACACTCGGCTTCGCCTCGGCCGACAATTACATCTGATCTGAGGGATTACTAATTTTACTGGCCTTCTGTCGTAAATTAAAGTACAAAAATCCACATAAAATCGATTTTCAAAAATTTTTTACTCATATGATTATTCCGGGAAGCCACATATATCTAATAATAAATAACACAATATGAAAGACAAAAAATATACACATTTAAGAAACTTATAGAGGTCGCTTATTCTTCGACTCTGTAACCTAGGTTTCAATCAACAAACTCTTAATTATTTATTGTCAGAAACTTACTGCGTTTTGAATATATGTGTCTGATAACCGACCTTCTGGCTAGTGTTTAGCAAGGCTGATAAACTCGTTCACAATACGAGTAACAAGTAACAGAAGTCTTGCATTGACCAAGCACATACTTTTGGTACGCTAATTATTGCATTTTCTTATTATATTTATTACAATTCACTCCCCCAAAAGACAAAGACCTTCGATACACTTTGCCACTGATCTTTCCGTGGGATGGCTTGCACTTAATAATAGTAATTTTAAAAGAAATTTCTCATCTGTAACTTTATGACATTGCTAATTAATATAATGAAATAATAATTTAAGTATGAAAAGCCGTATGATAATTAATTATCAGCGTTTCCTTTTATAAAGATAATATTGTTTATATATATGGGCAGTTCTCTGGTGAATCGAGAGATCAAAAATTTTTTTTCTTTTAAAATCACCTAAATCGCTTCGTAACCATCCC
>JAWWEQ010000031.1:2985434-2999027 GCA_035583055.1 Torymus tubicola
ATCTTACTCATTACAGTCTGTGGCTGCGCTCCCTACACAGGATGGTAATTTTTCAAGAATTTAATATAATTTTTACATTAATATATTCTCCGTGTAGTTATCGTATAATGTATAAATAAAATTTCTAGTTAAAAAAAGCATACGTTACAGAAAAGATGATCGTAAATTATACCGTTAAAAGTTACAACAGTAAACCAAATGTATTTATAACTTTAAAAATGTATTAGATCGTTTCAGCTTGGTTGAAGGAGGAAAATTATAAAGGGAGGGAGGAAAAGAGAGAGAGAGAGAGAGAGAGAGAGAGCATCGAGAGCACGAAACAAGGAACGTCGAAATTTATGCGTCTACGTCGTTCATTGTGCATTTACGAGGAGACTTACGTGTCTACAACTTTGTAAGACCCTCGTCTCTTGCATTGTGCGCCATTGTCTTGCTGAGAGAGTGCGGTTTTGAGGCCCTCGTTACTACGGGGGTGAATACTTACGAAACGTTTAAGCCCCGAAAAGCGGCCAGGCAAACAGCTCATGAAAAGATTGAATGCCAAGCCGGAATGACTAATTCACATTACGTTCCTTACCGCTCGGAGAGCCGACGACAATTCACATTTAGACTTAGAAACGACGAGACGTACTTTGATCTTGCTATGCCAGTTCTCATCTCCACCCGACTCTATATCTATATCTATTAACCGTGACGTGAAATATAGTTTTAGATTGTCTGCGTTTTTAATCAGAGCATCTGCGAAATTAAAATTATAATGGTATTGTCTTACAATCAATAAAATTGTTTTAGATGGAGACCATTTGCATTAATAGTATTGATATAATGTATACCAAACAATTTCTCTTATTTTACATGTTTTTAATTCAACGAATAACATCAATATCTTTTACAGTTCAATGTCAACAGTTTTTATTCCCAATTTTATGGTATAATCAATTTCTGATGATCGGATTATCTCGAATCAAAATACGAAAAATTCGATTAATTACCTCTACTACGGCTCTTGAATGAATAAACGCCATAACCATAATAATTATAAAAATCAATATTAAGCATCACTGGTTAATATTTGTGGATGTATGTATACCGTTAAATCAAATAAAGAAGAATAAAAGTTAATATATTTAGAAAAAATGTTGAAAAAACTGTTATTGTTTGTGACAAAGCCGAGGCACGATAAATAGATATAAACTTGTTTTAAGAACATCTCGACTAATCAATACTTTGGTAGAGTGTCGAAACTACACCTCGGTGGGCTCGATTAGTATTTGTGCAACTCACTAATAACAAAAGCATATAATTTAAATATTTTTTTAATTATCAATAACAAATTTACTGAAATTTATTATAACACTATAAAAAATCAAATTCCGAAGTGATTCTTTGGTAAATTGATTCCACAAATTGATAAATTAAATTCATTTGTTTAATTATCAACATTTTGTTTACAGATATTGATTATAAAACTATTATGTAACATATGTATAAAAACTGCTGCTAATAACTTCTATAACATGTTAACGGAATACTTTCTCAAAAAGAAAAATTAAATTACAACAAATAACTTTTTTCGAATTGATTGATAATTGTATTCTTTTATCAAAACTGTTTTTATCTAATTATGAAATACTTTATTCAACCTGAATTATTTAAAAAATAAACAAAATAATATATATCAAATTTTTAAATTATTTAAAAATTTAGTACTTAGTTTTTGTGAAAAAAATATGTTCCTAAAGTTATAGGTTGTTTTTAAAAATTTTTAGTTAAAATCTACCTATTGTTATTTTTTACTCAAAATTCTTGAAGCTTATTGTATACAATAATGATTAGACAAAAGTTTGCGTTTTACTTGTAGAGTGTGCCATTATTTTTTTGGGACCCATTTTAAAAGTGTCTGAACAGAGTATTTTTTTAGAGATACTTGATCTGCTTCGTATTTTTACAAATTTAAAAAAAGATCTTTCGACCTAGACTGTTTTTCGTTATTTAAAAAGTTACATGCCCTTACCTTGGTAGAAATTCATCTATATGAAATGGCCAAGAAGTTAAAAAAATACCTAACAAAACTGGTTAATTAATCGCTTAAATGAAACAATTTTTATGCGTTATTTGCCAATTTCTTAGATCGAATAACAAAATATTAAAGTACATTGCATGGCTTACCAAAATATAAATAAATAACATTAACTAATAAATCATTAGCTATACTGATTCTATGAATAATTCGATAAAACTTGTATTTCTCCATCCGATTCTGTCTCTCTCACTTCTTGTCATAATAGCAAGCCTTTTTCCAGACATTTTCAGACTAAACAAACTGATCAGTTTTAATACCTTTAAAATACTCAAGAACAAGCTTATGCTCTCCTTCGAAAAACTCAGTCTATTTTTTAATCTATTAAATGGCTAAAAAAGGAAGAAAACCATTTCATTGGGAGCTAGAATTGAACAAGAGAAGTTGCCATTTTATAGCCAGTACCAGTAAAAATGGTGATTTACTAGCTAAAAAATGGATACGATTTTCACGAGGGTAATTGACAAGAGATATTAAAAATTTGTATTTTTGTATACTAGGGATTTCAGAAGTTAATATTACTCATAAATTCCATATGTTATAGACTCTGTTACTAAATTTTATTAAACGGTTAAAAGTACTTAAAACATCTACTTTTAAAAATATTTGACTTGTTACCAAGTTAAGTTTAAGTTTACATGAAATATACGAATAAAGCATATATTGCAGAAGGTGCTGCTCCCATACAATATTCAAAAAAATAAATATAAATGTAATGACAGGTCAAATAATTTTAAAAATAGATGTTTGAAGTACTTTCAACAGTTTGATAAAACTTTGTAACGGAATGCGTCCGTACGTGTCCACAGGCATCAGCGCATTTATGTATCTACTACAAGGGAAAAACAGTATATACATATAGCGAAAAATGACCCGCACTCTGTAGAATTATTTGCAAAATGTACATGCAACAATGTCAAACATCTTTACTTGCTCGTCTATTTACCATATAGTATCCAATTAATTATTAAAAGGGTATTGCTGCCCGAAAGCTCATTTATAATTTACATTTTTCACCTTGTTAGCTCTACTCTAACTCCTGTCACTGACAAAGTTTCTATTGACCATTAGAAAGTACGACATGAGGGCAAGCCAAGAATACTTTCCCGACTTTATTCAATTCGTACATTTCACACTACAACCCGCAAAAAAATGGAGAACTTTTTTTAAACCGATGTATTATGACGGGATTTATACTTCCAATCGTTATATAACTGACATGCCAAAAGCATTTGCACTTCCATTTGCAATTCATTGATAGCTATTTTTAAACACATTTGCGGTTTTTACTTTTTCCATTTTCAAATTTAATTAGCAATCGTATGACCTATATTATACAATATAATTATGTATAAATTCTTCTTATTTTTAATTATGTATAAAATGACAATATTATAATTTGTTTGCCGTGCCTATCGTGGAATGAAAAGAAGTCGATAATTCTAAGCTTCACCTAGTTTATACACCTAGAGAGATTGGTTTAGAAATAATTGATAAGATTTTGTCTCGTTAGTATGATAATAATTTTTTTATACTATATAGTAAAAAATAAATACGAAAGTTAATCTAAATTAAATATACTTTATGAGACAGATGAATAGCAACGCCTTTTATGCCTGTAAATTACTTAATCACCTCATGGTTCACTAACTATAGTTGAACTTTTGTTTCAATGCTTCTCACCTTGTTAATCATGTTTGAGTAGAGGTCGAGTGCAGATGGGCTAGATCAAATTCTATTTCAAGCTTTATCGATGCTTAGAGTCCTGATTTCCAACTTTGTTTATAAGTTAGTAACCAAATTTGTCAGTGTAAAACTTTAACGTGTAACAATGGTAACTGAGCGGAAGTTAATGATATTTTGGCAAACAAACTTGATAAACGTTAACCCTGGCATAAATATCACTTATTTTTACAAATATTGTCAGTCCGAAAGTGGGTGCGAAAGAAGCACCGATCAATTTTGCACATATAATGGTGAAAAACGGCATGCCGCAGTGTCGATGCGATTATCGTCTGCCTATCGTCGAATTATGGCCTTATCGCGAGTTCCCACGGGACTTGCCATTATTCTTTCGTGACGCCAAAAGAAAGAAATGGGAGTAAGCCAGCAAAAAACAGCTCCGGTTATACGCATTTCCTAGGGGATCAACAAATAAGCGATCCAAGTGCCAAACTGCTCCATCATACAGAGCTGATTACAAGAGGAAATAGTGCAACGGCTGATTCGTTCTAGCTTGTGGTTAACGAGCGCCACGTGTGTACGCTCAAGTTGCGGGCTCGCCACTAATATTCCCAGTGATACTTCGTTAGGGAAACCAACGAGATATAACGATTCTATTGATAACGGATCAATCATAATCGCGGTTACTTTCTGCTATAATTTTCGAGCGCTTTCCTCTCCTTAAATATTTTTATATCAAGAAAAGCTACAAAGTTAATAAATCTCAAAATTAATAAAACGTTGTTTTTTGTTCCAGGTCAGTATTAAAAGTTTAATAAACTAGTGATTGGATCGTGACTAGACTACAATTTCTGTAAGTATAATAATGGATGACTTTATAACTTAGAAGAAAAACAGTTTATTAAAAAATAGTCATAGGTTCTCGGAAAGTAACGTAGACGAGAAAAAGAAAAATAATAGGAGTGAAACGAGCTACCGCATATGTCAAACATTTAGAGACTCGGCACTAATAAACAAGAAAGCGCAGCATTTTCGGGGTTTGTTTTACGCGAAGTTGGGTTATTTAGGGTCGCGAAATAACGCAAACAATAGCAGTGACAGCAGCACCAGAGCCAAGGCAGCTTGTTTTCCACCATGGCAGACGATATTTTCGTTGGAATAGAGAAAAATTGCTCCCAAGAAAGTACAGCCGGCTTCTCTCCGAGCGTGTGTGATGTGCTCCTTCCCTCCTTGGCTTTTCCGCTAGGTTATACCGACTGCTCACACGAGTTGCTCACGTCCGCGATTTCATAACCCCTTTTCTCTCAAACGTCTTGAAAATCAAATCCCCGACGCTTTTCCCCAAGACGAGAGCTACGTGAGAGCGCGAGTTGCGCTCTTTTCTGCGTTTCATTGACTTTCATTTTTAATGTTAGGCAATAAACACTCTAACTTTCTGATTAAAAGTACACTTGCTTCCGAGATTAAACATAAGAAATTACTTACCTAAATCTTTTGCTCCGCCTGCAAACTTCTAAAGAGAAAATTGTGTCTCCTCCTTTTTACTACTTCCTTTTTTCTGACGCAAGCAGTTACGTTTTCATTATTGCCGCGTGGAAGAACAGCAAAGTAATTGTACTACGTTATTCAATTCATTATACTTGATTAAGTTAAATACTAAAAGAGTTACTTTTCACTTTGTTTCCTATTTTTAAAAATTTTTTGGTAATAAACAAAAGCATTCTGTTTCCTTCAGGTTTCAAACTGAATTGAAATACTTACTGATTACGGTAAAATTTTTATACCTGGAGTTTATCTCGTACATTTTTAAGTTGTATTCAAAATATGTATAATAATTAGGTATCATAAGAGCATAGATTTAGACTCTATGGAAATACTTTTAAGTCACAATAAATTTATTCAATTGTATAATAATTTTATTATTGGAAAAAGGTCAGAAAATTATTTTGTTTAATTAAATTAGTAATAATCTCTTTGCTGCATAAAATGTTTATATAAACGTATATAAAAGTGAAACCATTAGTCTTGCTTCGTTAATTATATTTGGCAAGCATAACCAATTATTTGAATGGGATATTTTATTCGTAAATTTTATTACAATATGAATTTTATTCATAATCATTAGTGTGTAGTATTTCCACGAATTTATTAACTGTACATAATCAATTTTCACTTAGAGTACGTAGCTGATTTGACAATTTTGAGATACCTTCGTACTGAATTTGCCATACTAGTTAGATTTTTGTTCCAATGATCACAAATTTAAGCGACTCATTATAGGAGAGGTGCGACTAAGGATGTTGCATCATTGAATTTAATTAAATGTTTAGATTCTAAAAAATATAACCATAATATTAGATTCTAACACATTAATAAACTGGAGTCACCCATATTTTTGGTTGTATTAAGGAAATGATGAAAAAATGCTCCGTATATATTACTTATTCAGACTAGAAAAGCCTTAGATATAGTTGTAAAAATAGAATATAGTACTATAGACATGACCAGCATTCGAATAAGTTGAAATTATTATAAATTTGTAAAGAGTCAATATTTTCAAATTTAAAAACTGGAAAATCACGTTCTCTAATTTCATTTTCGTCTTTTAGAATTATAGATAAAACTTTTTATTACCTTTAACATTTCTTTAAAATTAATCTATAAATATGGATAACTTTAGTTTACTAACGTGTAGTGTTTAACGTTTTTAACATTTGGAAACATATTCCAAAATTTAATTAAAATTCGACTTACGAAACCCATAGAACCTCTCCTTCTCAGTACGATTGGTCTTTGTTTAATTTCAATAAATTAATCGTCAGAAAATATTCTTATCAGGCTCTAGCTCTCATTTAGGATTCCGAATCCGTGTATTATTAGTGAGTATTTATTTGTCGAGCGTGCATTTAACAATCGTTATTAAAGTCCGTCTCGCGCGAGAAGATGTCCTGTGCCGGTTCAACGCACTGCCTCGCAGGCCTCGCAGGCGTAAGCTATACAGTGCACCGGCTGCAGACGGAATTAATTGAGGGCGACATCAAGAGCCAGTAGCCGGCCAGTAATAACGTGGGCCAGTAGGTCGCGGACTCGGCCGCCACCGACGACGACAGCTCCCGCTCTATCCTATCTGTTTAATTGAACCGCGCCTTTCCCCCCTCGATGGATGGCTACTGTCATTCGTTCGCTCGATTTAACTACCTCCTCGATGTGCCGCTGATTACAGGAGTTGAACGTTTTTTTCTTTGTTTGCCTCCTCTTCTCCCTCCCCCTGCCTCTCTCTCCCTCGTTCTTTCGATAGTTTCCTCTCTCCCTCGTTTTTTCGCACAAACCTAGCTTTTGCGCGTACTCCGCTTGTTTTCTACCGTGTTTTTTTGGCAACGCACGGAAAGCACTTTTTACGCTCGGGCTTTTTATTGTCGGCCTGGGAGAGTTGGGCTCAGTGGTCCCGCCCAAACAGCTTTAAAAAAATACGAAAACATCTGGTTGAAATCCACCTTGTTCGATGCACTCAAATCCAATTTGCTTTCTTATGCTGCACAGCGATTATTCTGTCTTTAATCATCGCGCAATATGGTTCCAGTACCGTAAGCGATTAGTCGAAGCCAAATACAAAATATTAACTTGTGAATGAATTAAGGGAAAGATATTATTCTGAAAATGCACTTGTACTTTTTGTTAAATCGTTTTGTTAATGATTTTGAACTTGATATTTTGCCGAGCTTTATACTATGTCGATGGCGTCGGAAAAAAAGATGTCGAGCAATCTGGCATGAAAATTCGAGTGAGGAAGAGGCTCTTAATACAATTTTAACGAGAGCGGTATAAAGATCAATAACATTGGTAACATTACGCAACAGCTCGGATGAATGCGTTTGCTCGGTTCGAATAAGCGCAGCGGTCGTAACGCAATCAGCGGCGGCCGCTGCAACTGCTGTAGAATTCATGCCAAAAGGCCGGGCAATTAAAATTCATTCCGACACAGATCATGTTGTCACATCAATGACCCCTGCATCGCATCTGTCGCTGTGCAAACCACCATTTTTGCCCCTCGGCTTCTGTTTAGCGAACCTAATTACTCGACAATCCAGCGAATGGGGCTGCGCGGCCACCAATTGTTTTTGGTTGCTGCGACCGCTGAACGATGCCCCTTAACAAGATACTACGAGCGATGCTTTACATTTCTATGCTCGCCTATTGTTATCCATAGAGTATCTGGATACTGCTCTATTTATTCTTCAATCTGGCCACGTTCCCCCGACCTTTCGATTCGAATAGAATTCGTAATTAATGATGTATAAAATCGAAGAACTAGAAAAGCGGAAAAATGTCAAAATGGAAAGCTTGGCAAGGTCTGAGCTTCTTGGTGAGCCTTATTTTTGAAAGGCCCTATTCAGCTTGCTGCTGGCCCCGCTAACTCCTCGATCCGCTATCTGGCTCATTCGGTGTAATTCGTTAGATCGGGTCGCGGTCATCCCTCTCGGCAGCGGAGGTGGCCGCAGCAGCGGCGCCCCGGCCATCATTACTCTCCGGGGAAATGAAATAGAGCAGCGGTAATTAGAATATTCAATATAATCGGGGTGCGGTCGGAGTCGGGGCTGCGCGTCGGAGCCCTTTCACAAGATATCCGCGAGTAGCCGCGAGCCAGGAAACGCGTGTGCGCTACCGCATCGGTGTAATGCATCTAGCCTAGTGTATAGCACTTCCCTGCTGCGGTAAAACTACCGGTCACCTTTAATGTTCGATACCGCGCTTTCTAATCCAATTTCCGCAGCGAACACTTTTGCTCAAGTGACGCAAATTTACTTTTTACCATTTTTTTCGTCTTCCTTGCAAACATTGTCCTTCAAATTTCATAGATTTGAAAGAAAAGTTTCAGAATCGCATCAAGAAGGTGCAATATGTCCATTTTAGCACTAGCGCTGTTTTATCGGTGCAAGATGCCAAAATAACTGCTATAAAAAAGAAATCAAATTGAGTTGCTCTGCCGAATCAAGTAATTTATATTTCTAAAAAGGTTTAAGAAAAAAATTACGACACATTTGTTTATTCTCAAAATAAAACGAAATCTCCTTAATTTTAATATATTTCTGTTTTAGAAATAAACAAAGGTGTCTTGATTTATCTACCTTAATACTTTGTAGAATAATGCAAAACTAGATCAGCCTTCTTTATCATATTATTTCTAACAAAATAATGTGTTACAGAGGTTTTAGTTAACAGAATTCAAAATAAGATACAGCAAAGTAAATTAAAGTATAGTAAATAGTGCACTACGACATACACTTGAATTTCAGTTTTTTTCACATTAAACTTTGCTTAAGGGCAAACGAAAACATATAATGTACTTGTTTTACATCGCCATCCATTTAAGGTAATTCTAGCTAATAAATAGCTGTAGCCAATTCAGCCATTATTAATGGAAAATTATTGAAGAAACATGTTTAGAAAGAGCTAATCAAAAATAGCCAGAAAACCTTCAGTTAAGCTTTGTTTTGAAAATATTAGTTAGGAAGTTTTAAGTAATCAAAGACAGCGTCAGAAAATAAACTGAAAATATTGCTCATATGATCATGAGACAGAAAGAAAAATTTCTGTTTATTTTCTTATGCTGTTATTGACTATTTGTAGTTACTAGAAGGATTTTAATGTACCAAATCATAAATTGAAGCTTTTTGTGGATACTTTCTGTCTACTTTTTCATGCTATCATGAACAAACAACCATTAAGTAATTAAGATTTCTGTGTAAACATTCAATGACTCTAGGTGATTTAAAAAATTAGATAATTTTTTATATGGGTGTGGAGAAAAGGCACTGTCCTTTTTAGTTATTTTTCCTTAATCCTTTTTTGTCTTAGTAATTCCAACATATTCATTTTACAATTAATTTGTCACACTAAAATTGTTTACTTAATATAATTACAATTATATGTATAAACTAAATGACAAAAATTTTTTTAAATAACCAGAAATTATTTAAATTAGATCAATAGTACTGTATTAATTGATAATGTTATCTATTTGAAAATAAATGAATTAGTACGGATATAATAAATGATAGTTTTTAATATCTTAGGAGAATCGAGTTTAAGCATTGCCTTTTTTACGTAAAATGTATCTTGTTTATTTTGCTAATAATTATGCGCTGAGTATCTCGGTAAAAAGCAAAATTTATCTGTACGTGTAAATTATCTGATAATTACATTCTAACACTACACAATCTTAACGATTGTTTAACGAAATAATCTTAAAAAATTTTTTTGTTTTTTTATCAAAAAAAGAAATTGAATAAGCAACTACAGAAAATTCAAACAAACATTGCAATCAGTGAAAAATGTATCTGAAACTTCGTCATTGCATTGTGTTAAATTTTTAGCAGACACTAAAAGACTAGAATTAAAACAATTTTCAGCATTAGAAACTTTCAAGTCATACTCACTTATCAAAAAAGTAAAGAAATATAAAAATCAGACTGAAAAAAAACACGAATCACAAAAAGACCTATCGAAATACAGTTGTGTACATAAAAAATAAACATTAAATTAATATGATATGGATCATTGAAATACTATATGAGTTATAATAAAAAATAATGCTTAAAATCCCATTTACAGTAATAGAAAGAGGAAGAGAAAATTTTTTTCCTATTTTATATTTCTCCTATGTTATATATTATATTTTGTTTTTTCTAGACTTTCAGTGAATCATCATGAGCGAGTTAAGCATGGTGTGTTTTACGTGAAAAAGGCGTTGCCTACCCCCGCTGACTGGTTTGTGGCGTTTCTGGTATATGCTTCCCATATATATACAAACAAAGGTTTATGAGTTTCACTACAAAAGAGTAACTAGTACAAAGCAACCGGGATTCCAAGTGGAGGATATTCACAACTAATATAAATATCAAAATGTAATTCAACAATTATTTTACATCCAGTTCTTGCTTTAATTTGTAATCTATATAATGATATATATTATTTAGCCAGAAAAGTTGAGTATACGATTATATATAGCATAGGCATGGAACTGATTAATATTCTACTGGGGAAATTCAGGAAAGTGGAGAGTATTAACTAGTGAAGGATAAAGACTCGTTACTCCAGCAGAACTTGGACTTCTGATAATCGTAATTGAAATGGATGGAATAATATATAATGATTGGGTAAAAAAGTAAGTTGAAAGGACGCGGAGTCGGAGAAATAAAATCGATGAAAAGAGAGTCAGGAGGAGAATGAGAGGGACAGCATCGGGAAATGAGGATTCGATAGAATCATAGTGGGCACTGTCGTCGCCCAGTTCATCTATCTCCTCGGGTTAGAACGACGGGTCGAGCCCAAGGGTCAGTCGCGATTATCGCGAAGCCAGTGAGCGGCGGCAGTCCTTAATTAGATTTGCTCGAAGGCATCGCTCGAGCTTGGTTAAGGACGACTACAGGACCTTCGCGGCCGCGCTCCCGCACTAATGGTAATCGACCTATCACGGCTCCAGCCTGCCCGCCTGCCTGCCGCGATGATATCGCTCCGGGGACCGCCGAAGTATGATAATCAATCTTGACGTTGCTGCTGCCGCTACTGCTCTTTCAAAACTCAAGAGCCCAGGGAGAGAGATGACCTGATCTGCCCAACCAGCTCGAGAGAACTCGATCCCTCCTTCTTCGCATCTCGCGATCCTGCTCTCGCAATTCTCTAATGCGCGATATCGATATAGGTACAAAGCTCTGACTGACAAACTAATGCATCAATCAATCTATGCTATTTCTGATTATGCTCAATCACAACAGTTATAATGATATCTTCATCTAAGTATTAGGCTTCTTATTGCGTTGTTTATTTTCAAAGTCTATATTAACCCGCCCGTGTAAAAAAGTCTGGATAAAGTCTCTTGGTAAAGCTGGTTAAATAAAGTCTGGCTTCAAATGCCTGGCTAAAGTCTCGCAGGTGGGACGATTTCAGACTTTTCGACAGACTTTTTATTTTTACACGGGCCAGTTCAGCCCAAATGAACATAAATTTTTCACGTTTTTCAAGCGAATATTTTCCTATATAACCATGAGTAGAAAATTTTGAAAACCACGTTTTCTTACGTATTTTCGTCTGTACATTTCAAATCTGCTCTTAGTTTTTCTCCGTAATTTTCCATTTTTTCAAAATGGCGGCTTTTTTACAAAAGAAAAACGTGTTTTTTTTTATTTTTAATCTGTTTAACGTACTGACTAATAACGTTCCCACTATAGGATCGTTACAAGCTTAAAGATTCTGTGGATTAATCGCCTTAACTAAAATTTGAGACGTGTTGTAGGATGTCAAAATTCAAAATGGCCGATCCAATATGTCGATTTTTATACGTTATTTTTCAGCTTTTTTTACGTCATAAGGCCATGTCATTTACCCTACAAATAAATTTACTGTTATTTTATTATTTTAATATTAATTATGTAAGAAAATAGTAATATAAGAACATATCAAATTCAAGCAAGATAAATAAAAAATAACGACAAATTGACTGCAAAAACGTATGATTTTCCGAAAAATGAACAATAAATTTGAAGAAAATATGATACTTTAAAAAAAAATAAAAATATTGGCGAGTGAGTATATCCGTTTCTCTCTCTCTCTCTCTGTCTCTCTCTGTCTCTCCCTCTGTCTCTCTCTCTCTGTCTCTGTCTCTCTCTCTGTCTCTGTCTGTCTCTCTCTCTCTCTCTCTGTCTCTCTCTCTCTGTCTCTCTCTCTGTCTCTCTCTCTCTCTGTGACGCGATAAAAGAAAATTAAAAAAAAATTTATTTCCCTTAGAAATTAAAAATATTGTTTTAAACAAATATCTTTACGAGATTATAAGGATTCCATAAGCATAATAAAAAAATTATTAATTTGACTAGTGAAAATTATTTAAAAAAAGTGTATAAACATTCTGATTGTTTATCTAAAAACTACAAAACAACGCGCCCGGCAAGTATGCGTATTTAGCAGAAAATCAGCGAAAATTTTACTGGTTTTTAGATACTCGACAATTTGTTCATTGATTTCATAACTTTCTTTAATAATCGTTTAAAAATAAAAGAGAGAGAGAGAGAAACGGATATACTTAATCACCAATATTTTTACTTTTTTTTTTTAATAGAATATACAGAAGTATACACGCGTGCTCGACTCTGCTGCTTCCTTCTAATCGCATTTTTATTTTTCTTCTCTATTATATAAATTCATCGCGTCAAAGTGGGAAACAACTAGCCGCTATACCTATATATGTATACTCACGCTGGCGCGCGCGCCGACGTGCACGTAAACATATTTTCTGTGTGTGTGTGTGTGTGTTTGTGTGTATACACACACGCAGACGTCGCACATCGTAGAATAGCCCTTTTTACGCCATATATATATATATATATATATATATATATATATGGGCTATTTCAGGTAAACTGAGCAGCTCAAAATTTTAAAATGGCTCAAAATTTGTAGACACCTAGTTTTTTATGAAAAAACATTCCTAAATTTTTAGAGCAATATTTCAATAATTACAAAAGTTATTGCACATCAAAAATTGTTATTTTCTGCAATTTTTGGTGAACACTCAACTTTTACCATTTTTTTACTCAAAATCCTGAAACTTTTTGTATAGCACATTAATTGGAAAAAAGTTTGCTTTTTACTTCTAGAATGTAGTCATATTTGTTTTATGACCCTTTTTGAAAGTCGCTTTTCAGTTTACCTTTATAAAAAAAAGAAAGGAGGTCGACAGAATATTTTTTGTTCGACAAATTTTTTCTGATTCTGTATTGTAAACCCTTTAACATAAGCCCTGGACCAAGATGGGTTTCATCTTCAGAAAAGAGCTA